>QAXK01002048.1:0-10521 GCA_004335735.1 Chlorella sp. KRBP | reverse complement strand
GGTGAGCTTGACGACGATGAACGTCCTGCAGCAGGCTGGATGGAGACGGAGCCGCACATCACGCACCTGCTGGTGTGCGCCATGGCGCAGCTGAGCAGCAGCGGGGGTCTTACGGGCATCAAGACCATCATCGTCAAGGTGCGTTGGCTCGAGGAGGGAGAGAGGGGCAACAGCTGGCACCTTCTGGGAGCCTGACGCCGGCGTGGATGTGAGCAAAGCCGTGGCCAGGCACGTGCGCAAACAGCTGGCAGCGCTGCCCAGCCTCACCTCCCTGGAAGTGTTCGACATCGACTGGACGTCCGGGCGGGCCAAGGTACGTTCGCTTACCATCTGCCGTGTGCCAGGCGTCCTCTCGGTGTGCATGCCGTATCCTGTGCACGTTCGTCTCGGTGTTTGAATCCTTCTGTCCTGTGCTGCCGTGCTCTCTCCCGCGCAGGTCATGTGCGCCGGCGTGACCAAGCTCACAGTAACTGCAGACTGTTGCACCTTCCAGCTGGACGACCCAGCGGTGCTGGGGCGCCTAGCCGCCCAGTTCCCTCGCCTGCCGGAGCTGAACGGGCTTGAGAACCTGGTGATGAATGACGCTTGCCTGGAGGCGCTGCGCGGCCTCCCCTGTCTGGAGCGCCTGGCGGTCCAGGAGGTGCAGCTGGGTCGCAGCCACGAGGACGAGCCCTGGCCGTGGACGCACTTCCACGTGTGAGCTGCGCCGTGAATGTTGGCCGCTGACCTCTCTTTGGACCCTGTTGTGAGCTCAATAGGACCTCAACGCTTAGCAAGCAAGTTTTGCGCGACGAGCAGGCATGCAGCCGAGGACCGACTGGGACCTTGCTGATGTTAGCAGGATGGCATGCGCAGTGCAAACACGTGTGCACCTGCTGGCATGCCTCTGCCTGCCGCAGGTTGAGCGGGTGGACATCGACTCGTTCGCCCGCCTGCCGCTGGACCGCATCGCTAGCTTTGACTCTGACCTTGGAGGCACCGGCTGGCATTTCCAGTGCAGCAGCGACGCCAAGGCAGTGCAGCGCGTGGCGCAGGCCATTCAGCGGTGGACACACAGCAGTGCTGGCGGGGCGGAGGAGTTGCGTCCGGCAGACTCAAAGCCTGGCCGCGTGTATTTCGACGCCGAGAACGACAACGCGGCGCTGTTCACCAGCATGCCTCTGATCCTGCAGGCCTTGAGGGTGGTGCAGCGTCGCAGCGTCATCATCTCAGGCATGGGTGACGTAGCTGCGGACGAGCTGCGCCAGCTGCTGCAGGGGCTGCCGGCCAGCGTGGCTGTGCTGGGGCTGTGGACCTGCGCCTTTGCGGAAACAGCATGGGCGGCGTTGCTGCCCAGCCTGCCCACCTTTGTGCGACGGCTCAACATCATGTCCTTGGCGCCAGGAGGAGGCGATGACGCAGCCTTGCTGGCCATGTGCCTGCGTGCACCGCGGCCCATCATTTTGTGCATACGCGACTGGCGGAGCGAGCAAGTCCTCCAGGCCAGCGCTACGCTGGCTGCCTTTGGCAAAACGCATGCCAAGCTGGTGGGATGGTTTGGTGGTGGTGAATGGCTCGGTGGTGGTGCATGACCGTGATGGGGAAGAGGCCCGATGTGGGTGTGATGGGTGCGCCGACTAGCACCGGCCGCCGTCAGCGCTAGCATGACTTGTGCAGATGGACGCTCCTGTGCCGTGTTTGCCGTGTGGTGGGCGCTGACCTCCCCTCATTCCTGCTGCGGCGTGTGCGTGTGCTGCAAGGCTCCCCGCTTGGCGCATGGATGCGTCCAGCCAAAGGGCGCTTGCCAGCAAACCTGTGCACAGCGTGTGTGGCCTGGTGCTTCTTGCCTCACGATTGTACGCGCTTGCTGTTGTACTTGGTTGCACCCAGTCTCATCCTGCTCAGGACTTGCCACGGTGACGCAATGTGCAACGCCTCACGCAGCGTGCCTCACCAGTACCTCTCAGACTACCTTTGAGAAGACTCACTCACAGCCCTGGCTTCACCATTGCATCGGGTCATGCACAGGAGCTCCACAGCGCCACAACGCCCAAACGCTTTAAAGCCTGCTCAAGCACACATTCAGCATGCCGCGACTTGCGTCCCTCCAGCATCGCCCTGTTCAGGCACCGCCACCGCGACGCATCCGTCATCTCCCTCCTCCAGGGCCAGCCCGCTTCCATCCGCATGTGCCCGCTTGCCTCTCGCCCCACTCTGCTGCTGCTGCTGCAGCGCCACTCCTTGGCCAGCAGTGGCAACACACGCCGCCCCGCTTTGCGCCACGTGCTCCCCCTGCGGGCCCTCGGCAGCCGCAACGAGGGCAGACGGTGCGGGTGGCAGCGCGGGCGGCGCGGGCCGCATGTACTCAAAGCGGAAGATGAATCCGTTGCCCAGCACCGCCCACAGGTGCCTGCAGTCGTGCGAGAGCCCGCAGGCCCGCACCGGAGCCTCCACCTTGTCCGCCGCCGCCACACATACCTACGGTGTGGACAGGCGTTGGTGCGTGGGTGACTGCTCTAGTCTTGCCTCGCTGATGATCCCTGGTGCCTTGGTGCGGTGGCCTGACGCCCCGTTGTGCGAGCTGCTCACGCACACGCACCTGGCGGCCTGTGCGGCTGTCCAGCACGTACACACTGCCAGTGGAGTTGCCTGCAGCAGGTGGGCAGGCAGGCACACAACGCTTGCGTCAGTGCCCACACTTCGGTTCGGTGTCTGCCTTGCGCAGTAAGTCAGCGGCCGCGGCACGAGCACTGATGGAAAGCAGGGCAACACAAAAGACCGCGCGCACCGCAGCAGAGGTATGTGCTGTCCTGGCAGGCGCTCATGAGGCAGCGTGCCGCTATTGCCGCCGCCTGCGCCGCCGCCGTCGCCGCGCTGGTGCACCCCGGCAACCGCCTGCTCCACACTTGCCGCGCCCCAGGGGCCACGGGAGCCCCTCCTTCTCCTCTCCTTTCTGCTTCTCCTTCCGCTGTCCCTGCTGCTGCTGCCGTTGCTGGCTGTTGCTGTGGGAGGTGGTCGCACAGTGCTCTGAGGCACCACACGCTGACGTGCCCGCCCACGGTCCTCACCGCCACCTGGGCATCTGCACAACAGCACCAACAGCACCCATACACTGCGCTGTGTGTGCGTGTGCCAATTTTGCATATCAGGGCAGCACGCTATGATGCAGCCGCCGCGCTGTCATGGCAGACGCAACAAACACGCGCATGCTCACGCCCGCAACCCTGCTGCCAACCAGCCCCACGACACACGTACCTGGAAGGCAGCAGATGCACTCCACAGGCGCCTGGTCCCGCCCCACTGCCGGCACAGGCACCGCCACCACTGGCTGCAGGCCCATATACCCATCCCCTGGCTGTCCCTGCCCCTCACAGCCCTGTTCCCCATGCGCCGCCCCAGCCAGCACAGGAGGAGGAGGCACCATCCCGCCGTCCACCACCACACTGGCCCTGCCACTGTGCTGCTGGCTGCCATCCCCGCCGCCAGGGGCTGCAGCTGTGGGCGCTGCAGAGTGCAGCGCTTGGGTGGCAGGGCAGGCAGCTGGTGGGGCGGGTGGGTCCAACAGGCGTGCCAGGTGGGGCGCCAGGTGCCAGAGCTGCACTTGACCCCGCTGGTGGCCCGTCAGCAGGTAGAGGGCGTCTGGCTGAAGCTCCTGCGGCAGAACAGCTCAGGTGGTGATGTGCAACTTGGGGCACACACACACACAAATGACATCTGATGCGCCCGGTAGTTGGGCTCCAGCCCTGCCAGAGCGTCCAAACAGATGCAAGCATCGACACACACGCACACACCTAGAACGGGCAAGATGCGCCCAAACTGATGCAAACTGTCACCAACAGCCCTGCTGCTGGCTTGCTGCTCCACCACAAGCACTCCTCACCACGGCGCACGCGTCTGGCACTTGGATGGACATGACGCACGCCCCCGCCGGCACGTCCCACAGCTTGATGCTGCCTCCCGCCGCCAGGGACAGCAGCAGGCCCGGGGCGCGGCTGGCGCCCGACAGCTGCAGCACCTCGCTGGTGTGGCCCTGGAGCAGGCGCACCACACGCGCCTCGGCCACGCTGATGACCTGGATGGAGCCGTCACACCCGCCCACCGCCTGCGCCACTCACGCGAGGAAATCTAGCAGCACTGCTATGGAGTCGTTGTTGCTGCCACTGCAGGCAGACACGTGTGCTGCAAGTATGCTGCGGGTGAGGGTCGCACGGACAGACGGCGTTGCTGCGGGCGGCTTTCCACACATCAAGCGTGGGTGGGAGGCGCACACGCACCAGCCAGGCATCTCCTCCTGGGTACGCAACTAGGCCAGCGCACGACACCCAAGCCATGGCGGTGAGCACCTGCGCTCGGTGCAGCGTGCAGCAAACTCAGCGGTCAGAGGAGCACGCCGCACGGTGATGAGGCGTGGCCAGGTCACGCGTGGCATATTTGGGGGTGCTGGTGCCAACCAGACTCACAGAGTTTGGAGGCGGTGCAGGCATCTTCCCTCCTGCTGGCGCTGGTGCTAGTGGTGCTGCGGGCGGCTGCGGGCCGTCAGGTGGTGCCGCAGCGGGCGGTATGTTCACGTATCGCACCACCAGCGCCACGTGGTCGCCCATGTGCACGTCGTCGTAAACCGTCGCCTGGTTGGCGCCCACTGTGGCCACCAGGTTGCCGGCGCCATGCTGCGTGCAGAAGGCGATCTGCGTGACGGGCGCGGTGTGGCTCTCCTGCGTCCAATCAGCAGTGCAGTGACTGCATGTGAGCACACTGCAGCGGAGCAGCGCTGTTTCTGTAGCTGGCTGCGTGCCCTCAGGGAGCAGTTCCCACCCGCACGACGGTCTTGAGCTGCAGGTGGTGCAGCGCGTGCTCTCGGTAGGCGTCAAAGCCGCCGCGCTCCACCACCTCCTGCGCAATGTCGCGCTGCAGCGCCGCCCGCACCGTGTTCATCGTGTTCTGGCCTGGCTGTTCCTTTCTGCGTGTTTGAGCTGCGCCCCAACCCGTCCATGCACCGTTTCCTGCGCCCGTCCTGCTACTCCAGCTGAGCAGAAGTCCCCTCCTGCGTGACCTGCAGGGGCCAGCAGGTGTGGTGAGGCAGACAGCCGGCTCTGGAGCAGGCGCCGCGATGGCCAGGGGGCGCCGCTGAGCAGGAGGAGGAGAAGCTCCAGCAGCAGGAGGAGGGAGAGCTGCATTGGCTCCTAGGCGGTGCTGATCCCATGAAGCAGCAACTGGTGCTGGAGGAGGGCGCTCCACCTCCTGCTCCTGCTCCCCCTCCCCAGGCAGACCCGTCCAGCGAGCTCACCGAGGGGCTCGAGCATGAGCTGGTGAGCACGAGCACCTCGTCGACTTTCTCGCGTTGCGATCGCGTTAAGCTGTTGCGAACTATCATTCTGGAGAACGGCACCTCCACCGCGCGTGCAGGAGCGTGACTTTGCAGTCCAGGAGTTCTACAGGCGTCCATGGCACAAGCTGCTTCTGTTCTGGTTGCTTGGAGTGTGCTCGGGGGGCCTCCTCCTCCTGGCCGCGCTCTGGTCGCTGCCGCTGCGCGCATGGCTCCTGTATCAGCGCACGACGGTGGACAAGGCGCAGTTCGTCTTCATCCAGGTCCGTCTGTTTCTGTTGGCGCTGCGCTTGCCGGCGGTGATCACCTGCTGAGTGCGCACCGCTCGAGGTGTGCGCGCCAGACTCCACCTCACCAATGCGCCTGCTCCACTACCTGCACGCAGCTGCGGGACCAGCGATCCGGCATCAGCAAAATCTACCAGATCCCTGGCCTGGGCGGCAGCACGGTGCGTTCCTTGTCGGCCCGTGCCCACACGGGTGTCCATGGCGTTCACGCCCACATGGCACGCCCACGTGGCGCGTAGCAACTCATACCAGCCAAACTGCCAGACGCGTGCAGGTGCGCTACTTCACGTTCCACACCATCCGCTTCATCTACAGCCGCCAGCGGCGCGTGTTTGAGGGCGTCCCCGGCGTGCCCGCCACCTTCAGCCACGAGATGTCGGCGGCACGCCGGGCCGTCAGCGCAGGCCTGCAGCCCTGCAGCCAGCCGCAGCACGTCAGGAGCAGGAGGGAGCTGCAGTATGGAGACAACCTGCTGCAGGTGAGGAGATCCCCCTGCTTCCATTACGGGCGGCGCAGCATGGCACCAATTTGCAGGAGTGCGTATTGCAGCAAGATGGCGGCAGTGCTGGGGCTCCTTTCCAGTGCCGCACAGGCGACCGGCATGGAGCATTGAGCACTTCTGTGTGCGCCTGGTGCTGTGCCACAGGTCGAGCTTCCCAACTTTTGGCTCATTTTTGCGCACGACGCGCTGCAGCCCTTCAACTGCTTCCAGGTGCGCTGCGCCCACACACTGACCTTGGGGCGAGGTGCCAAGGTCTCTGCAGCCCCTCTCTAAGGAGCAGCAGCAGCAGGGCACGGTCCTGCTCGTTCGCTCTCAACGCCGCACGCTCTGCGCGCGGCCGCCACCACCTCACGTGTTTCTCTTCCTTTTCGCCCTGTTTGCACCTACCCGCAGTATCTAAGCGTGCTCATCTGGTGCCTGGAGGCCTACTACACCTACTCTGTCATGGTCTTTGCCATCACCATGGCGTCAGTCGTCACCAATGTCGTCACGCAGTACCAGGTGAGGTGCTTGTGGGGCACTAGCACTGACAGGGCAGCGCCCTAAACGTCACATAGCCAGAGGAGGTGCAGGGGCCCAGCACGGCTCAGCACAGCCACTTGTAGGTTTTATCCGCACCTGCCAGGTGGCTCCCGTCTGGTGCAGGCCTGCACCGCTCCCCGCAGCCAGGCGCACACACCCAAGATGGATGCGTGAGGGTGCACTACGAGCCAGCCACTGCTTCGTGAGATGGTGACAGCATGTCGTGTGCTTTGCGTGCGCCCTGCTTGCCCCGCACGACAGGAGCGCCGGCGCATGGCGGAGCTGGCGCACTACGTGTGCGAGGTCGAGCTGCTGCTGAACCCTAACAGCGGCAGGGGCGCCGGCATGCAAGTAGGCCCTAACGGCCACCCGCTGGTGCCCTCGTCGGCGTTGGTGCCTGGCGACGTGGTGGTGGTGACGGGGGGCAAGGTGCCATATGACGGTGTGCTGATTGAGGGCGAGTGCGTCATGGACGAGACCGTGCTGACGGGTGAGTTGCGTCAACCACCCTCGCGCTGGCGACGTAGGGATGCTTGCTAGTGGATACCGCCGCTGATGGTTGGGGTGGTGCATGTGCTTAACGAGTGCCCGTGCACAGCGCCAAGTGCAACAGATCTAGATTGCTGCTGCTTCTGCCACTGCTGTGGCGTGCATGAGCGTGCAGGCGAATCGGTGCCCGTGCGCAAGGCGGCCTACGACCCAGAGCTGGACGGCAACGCGCACAACCCCGACACGTTCAACCACTGCACGCTCTTCAACGGGACCGTGGTGTCGGCGGTGCGCGGCGGGCGTGCGGGCAGGCCGGCGCTGGCCATCGTGGTCACCACGGGATTCAACACCGCCAAGGTGCGTGTGTGCGTGCGTGTGTGTGGTATTTGCATCTGTTTTGGCACCTCAGCGGACGCCGAACAGATGTCAGATGTAAACCCACACACACGGCCAAGGTGTGAGTGTGTGCCTGCCTTTTTGAGTTGCTCTGCCGTCCTGTGTCAGTTTGTTGCGTGCTTGCCCTCCAAGCTGCTGAGCCTCGCCCCCCAGCGACCTGGTGCAGCAGGGACCGTGTGCAGGCCACGCTAGCGCATGCTCTAACACTGCGTGGCTCAAACTGCATGGCTATCGCTATCAGGATAGCCAGTGCAAGCAGTCCTCTCTTTCGCTCTGACAAGAGGCTCACCATGGGCGCTGTGGTTGCTTACACTGTGCAGGGCCGTCTGCTGCGCACCATCATGTTCCCACGTTCCCACGACCTGCAGTTCGTCAAGCAGGCCTTCTACTTCATCGCCTTCATGTTCGTCATCGCCACCATCTTTTACATCTGGGATGTGGTGGCCATGGTGCGACTGGGCGTACCCGCCACCACCATTGTGCTCAAGGTGAGCAAAAGCAGGGCGGCAGCAGTGGGCGTGTAGCTTGCAAAAAAACGGGGCTTCAGGCCGCATCATCCCAGGCAGCACGCGCGGTGTGATGCCGAACCATGAGGGTGAAGGCTCGGCCTGCTGAAGGCAGTAGATCGCAGCTGGTGCTGCAGCCGTTCCTGCCACCCACAGCCCTTGCACACATGTATGGGTGCTGTGGCTGTGGCTCCATATGATCCAACTGCCAACAGCAGCAGACCAGCACCAGTACCAAGCGCTGCTTGTGCTCATCTCCTTCAGCACCATACTTGCACTCGTGTGTCATGCCTCGCTGCCCTTCAGGCGTTTGACATGATCACCACGGCGGTGCCCCCTGCTCTGGCGGCCTGCTTGGCCATCGCCACCACCATCAGCGTCTTCCGCCTCAAGCGGCACAACGTGTTTGTGCTGGACGCCGAGCGCGTGACGCTGGCAGGGCTGCTGGACGCCATCTGCTTTGACAAGACGGGCACGCTGACAGAGTCTGGGCTGGAGCTGGGCGGGGTGGTGCCGTGCGAGGGAGGAAGGTGAGATAGAGAGGCTTATCCCGATAGAGGCGGAGGGGTGGGGTGGGGAGCCGTGGATGGTGCCATGCGAGGTGAGCACAGGCGAGGAAGGTGAGTGATTGGTTTGGATAGGGGCCTATCCCAATAGAGGCGGAGGGCGGTGTGGGCGGGGTGGGATGGGGAGTTGTGGAAGGGAGAGGCATGTGGATGGTGTCGTGCGAGGGTGGCAACTCACTGGCATTTGCACCGTGCCCTGTTTGCCTTCCCCGCAGATTCCTGCGCCAGCAGTCCAACCCCAGCGCCCTCAGCCCCCACGTGCAGCAGCTCTTTGCCGCCTGCCACGGCCTCACGCAGCTCGGCGACACGGTGGTCGGCGACCCGCTCGATCAACGGCTCTTCGAGGCGTCAGGCTTCGATATGCGGTTCGAGGACGAGCCGCCGCCGCCCTTGCTTCCTCCGCCCGGCCTGCTCCCGCTCCTCCCCACCAGCGCGTCTTCCACTGTCCTCGCCTCCTCGCAACACGGCGGTGACAAGCACGATTCTGCAGCTGCCACTGCCGCCACTGCCGCCGCCACCAACGGCAGCGGTGTAAATGGTGGTGGTAGTGTGGGCGACCTGGCGAAGGCACTAGCGGCGGATGGGGATGCGGGTGTGGTCCATGGGGGTCCTAAAGGCGAGCCAGGTGATCTGATGAAGGCAGTGCAGTCGGCAGGGCCCTTCCTGGTGCTGCGGCGCTCCAAGCAGCCCACGCCGCCTGCCTACCCTCCACCCGCCGCCATTGCTGGGAGCGACGCCGCAGCAGCCGCGGCGGCGGGGCGTGGGGCCCAGGCTGCGATGCTCGCGGGTGGTGGTGCGGGGGAGGCGGGCACCCAGGCGCTGCTTTCGCTGCAGAGCGTGCGCAGCAGCGACGTGCAGCTGACTCCGGCAGGGGCGTGGAAGGCAGCGTCCGCCGCGCGGCAGGGCAGCGGCAGCGTCACCGACAGCGGCTTTGGAGACGGGGGTCACCACGCAGCAGCGGAGGGGCAGCAGGCGCCGTATCGTGTGTCGGGCGTGGGTGCGGTGCTGACGTCGCTGACGAAGCAGCTGTCGGGCCGGCGTTCAAACAGCCTCGAGGTGGATCAGCGGCACGTGCATGGCCCTGGAGGGAGTCCGACGGTGGCGGGGGGCGTGGTGGGGGCGGCGGAGCATCAGCACCCAGCCAGCTTTGACCCCAAGCACCGGGCGATTCATCTGGCCAGTGGGCACTTTGCGTCGGGGGAATCTATGCTGGTCATCAGGTGCGTGGGGGGGACGGGGCAGAATGCGTGGCTTTGCGTGAGAATGCGTGGCTATGGCTGGGTGTGGGGCGTGTGTGGGTTGGCGTGGCAGCCCCATGCCAACCCCTAGGGTCAGGCAATCACCAGCGTGGTGGTGCTTGTGAGCTGATGAGCTGGTGCACCTTGTGCCCAAGGCACACAGGACAATAGGGGGCGACGAGCACACAAGCCTTGCTGTCGTTGGCGCCCGCCCTGTCCGTTGTGTGGCGTGCTGCCATGCGGTCGCAGCTGTGTGCTCCACGTCATGTGCGCGTGCACGCGCTTTGTAGGCGGTTTGACTTCAGCAGTGAGCGCCTGCGGTCCACCGCCGTGCTGCAGCAGCCGGACGGCAAGGTGGTGGTGGTGACCAAGGGCAGCCCGGAGAAGCTGCTCACGCTCATGGACCCAGGCTCGGTGCCGGCCGACTTTGCTCAAGTCCTGCAGGTGCGCTGGCTGTGACAGCGGAGGCCAAGAACAACAGTGCCACGGCAATGCAGTGCCACGACAATGCAGTGGGAGCAGCGCGCACACAACGGCATGCGGTGCCGAGCCTGCGTGTGCTGTCCTGACGTCCTGAAGTCGTGTTCCCTGATGCTGCCTGTTTTCTAACCTTGCTACTGGTGCTTTCCCGGCCCGGCGCGTGCGTGTGCTGATGACTCGCTGCACTGTGTTGTGCTCCATGCGCACAGTCCTTCACCAACCAAGTCACTGCA
>QAXK01002046.1:0-23546 GCA_004335735.1 Chlorella sp. KRBP | reverse complement strand
GTGAGGAGGCCACACGCACATGGCTCGCCGAGGCGCAGGCGCACGACGTTTTGACGCTGCGTGGCAAGGCGAGCACAACAGTTGGCCGTTGATTCCCGCTCCGTCCGTTGCGTCAGGCATGCAAGTGCTGTATGCTGCATGTGCACTCACATCGAGGCCAGCTGAGAAACCAAAGAGCACGACATTCTGCGAAAAGTCGAAGAGGTAGCTGCAAGCACACAACGCGCCGCACAGCATGTGCAGGTGTGGTGTAAGTGCGACAAGTGCCCCCTGAGCACCACCCGTACAGTGACCCACCTGTAGGCGTAGGGCGCCACGATCACCACCTGCGTGCTGGTGCCGTTGGTCTGTGGCCGCGTTAGCCGGCACTGCACCTGCCCGCTGGCTGTGCGCACCAGGCTGAACACGTCCGAGCACAGTGGCTCCGCGCACGCCTCCAGCCAGTTCCGTATGCTCCAGGCGCGGTGGGTGTGCAGTGCAGATCATGCGATCTCCGCGAATGTGGGGCGGTATGCTAGGGCTCTGACGCTAGTAGCGTTCGGTCAGAGTCTTGAAAGACCGCCCGTGTGCTGTGATGCCACTGGCACGTGCCCTGCGCGCCCGAGGCTTTGAGGCGGCAAGGTGCTCCCTGTCACGCAGGGGCTGCCGTGCACGGGTGCTTTATTGCGTGCTGATCACATGCTGCCTAACGCACTCACCTGTGCTTGGCTGTGCCGCCGGCATACTGACTTGGCGCGGCAGCCCTCAGGTCTTGGCTGGTGGCGGGGGGCGATTCTCGAGAGCGACAGTGCCACACACAGGATGCGCGACATATACCCGTGCCTCCTGAGCAGCGGTCGCAGAGCTTGAGGACGGCCCCCGGAGGCCTCCCTGGAGGGTGATGGAGCGGCTGGCGCTGCTGCGGCAGGCCATCAACGTCCTCTACACGTCGGCAGACAGGTGCACTTGCAGTGGGCCTACGCCGCAGTCCAGCCAGGGGCTCAACTGTGGAGGCAGACGCGAGCAAGGAGCAGCGCCGCCGTGCGGCCTGGACAATTGGCACATGTGCAGGGCAGAGCAGCATCGTGCAGACACATGCCTGCAAGAGTTCCGCGCCACGCCAGACGCATGGCTGCTTTGCCTGGAGCTGCTGTGCACCTCTGCGCGGGAGCACGAGGCCTACTTCGCAGCCAACACGCTCAGATACAGCTGCAGCAAGGCGCCGCAGGTCGTGGCTGCAGACGTCACGGTGCAGCTGCTGCCCAGGATGGCGTTGTGCCTCCTGGACGCCCTGTCGGCGAGCAAGTGGTGCGTGGGAACGGCAGCACGTGCTCGCTGTGAAAAGGCAGAGTATGGGCAACAGGGTTGACCATGTGACTCGCTGAACCCTGCTATTGCCTGGCCACACAGGGCTGTGGCCACGCAGCTGAGCACGGCCATGGCGGTGCTGGTCCTTCGCAGCCAGTCCTGGCGTCCGCACAGCATCATCACCGACTTGGAGCAGCTCATGGTCAGCCAGCTGCCTCTCTACCAGCGGGCGCAGAACGGAGGGTCCGCCGGAGCAGCGGCGCCGGTGCAGCAAGACCCGCAAGCAGTGGCGCACATCGCCATGCTGCAAGTGCTAGCTGCTCTCCCGCCCGCCTGCAGCGAGAAGCAGTGCAGCGTGCACCCCAACCGCCGGCTGGCAGTGACCGAGGCGCTGGCTATGTGCACACAAGTACAGCCGTGGGTCCAGGCAGCCTTTTTGGCCGCGGGCCAAGGCCCACCAGGCCAGGCACAGCAGCTGTTTCTCAACCTGGCCTTGCGGATTGTGCACGGGTGGTGTGAGCTGGGCCACCTGCCCCTGGCGCTGCCACAGCATACCAGCGTGGTGCAGCACATCTGCCTGGCAGCGCTGCGGCAGGAGACGTGTGCTGCAGCAGCCGAGGCCCTCGCGTCCATGTTCAACGCCACCAAGGGCGCCCTGGCGCAGAGCAGAGGCACCTTGCTGCTGCTGGTGCAGACATGGCAGGATGCCATGACCACCCTCCCGCAAGATCAGCATCATCTCAGCCACGTGGTGCAGCAAGCCGTGTGCTCAGTGCTGTGCGCGGTGGGCAGCGCCCTGCTGCCCTTCGCCCTGGGCTCTGACGACACCCTGCTGGAGGCGCACTTCACCTGGGCCGCACACCAGCTACTGAGGCAGCTCACGTCTGCGGATGACGACGTGAGCATGCCTGCCCGGAGAGAGCTCCTGTCCCTGTCCGCAAGCGAGGAATGCAGTGCCATGTGCCGCTGTGCCCTTGGCCTGTGCCACACACTTTGCCACGTGCAGATTGCGTTGACGGCCCTGGAGTTTTGGCAGGACACGTACGTGGCCATGCTGCAAGGCCTCCCAGCGTCATCACACGCCACCCTCGCCATCCACACGCCGCTGCTGCAGCACCTGGCAACTGGCTTGGTGCTGCGTGGGCAGCTGGGCGTGAGCAGCCTTCCGTCAGCCACTGCCGACGCACGTGACCTGCCTGAGGAGGTCCGCATGGTGAGTGGGCAAAGCCTGTGTGCAGAGTGCGCAGGTGCGCAGCGCACCCACCTCCTTTGGTGGTGGTATCCCTGCGATTCACCACACCCTGAGATTGGCTCTTGACCTGCATGCTCGTGTGCAGGTGCGGCGTGAGCTGGCCAGCGCCATGCGTGACATCACCAGCCTGGTGGGGCTCTCCAGCATGTCACGCTACCTGGCGTCCCTGGTGCAGAGCGCCTGGCAGGACTTTTGCGGGCACACCACTGAGCGCAGCCAGCTTGTGCCCACAGCCTCCCCGCTCCACGCCTTGACGGGGAATGGGGGCTGGGACGGCTCCACCACGTGGACAGCACTCGAGTGCATGCTGTATGCCTGCAATGTGGTGCTGGGCCAAAGCCAGGCGGTGCGCCCGGACGACCGGCGGGAGGCAGCGGACGCATCAGCGGTCAACCTCATGGTCGAGGTGGCAGTGGCGTGCATCATGCGCACGGATGGTGAGTTGGCCATTACGCGGGCGCACGCTCTGCGCCTAATAGAACCAAACGCGCTATTCCTGCAGCATGTGCGCTGACACCTGCACGCGTGCGTGCGTGCTTGGTGCGCACAGACCCTTCGGCCAGCCCCAAGCTCCTTGGCACGGCTTTGACGCTGCTGGGCGGCCTGGCCGACTGGCTGATGCAGCACGGGGTGCTGGGCGCGGTCCTGCCAGCCGTGCTGGTGGCCCTCAAGTCCTCCAACGACAAGCTGGCACGCAACGCAGCCAGCACCGTGTTCAGATGGTGCCAGCAGTCGGCGCTTGCCTCGCACTTGCTGGACCAGCACCAGGCTTGGGTGGAGAGTGTGCTGCAGCTCTACAGCACGATGGGGGGCGTGCAGCGACGGATAGGTGAGTGCGGCGCCACTGCTTGTTGCTGAGCTGCTGCGAGGGTGCTCATGGCCAGAGGGGGCGGGTAGGGCTCACGACGGTGGTGCGACATGGCACATGCTGCAGGTAGTGGCAACGACCTGCCCACGGAGGAGCTGCTGCTGGCCTCTCTCTGCCGCCTGGCCATGCATCGTCCTGCCAGCCAGGGCCTCACGTCTGCTGGCAGCCTCCTCCTGGCGCACCTGACGCAGCCCAAGCTGCTGCAGCTCCAGCAGGCCATGGCAGGCCTGGCCACGTGCACCCCCTCGACCCTGCAGATGCTGGCAGGTGGCAGCACCAGCACACCAGACGCCAGCATGCTGGCCCAACAGGCGGAGCTGTCCAGGGCCATGGCACATGCGGCAGACGCAGGCGTTTGCTTGGAGGTGCTACAGATGGCCGTGGAGAGCGCTGCTGCAGTCCCCCAGGTGCAGGACCAGCTGCACCCACACCGCCACAGCGCCTCGGGCTCCCCTCATGAGCACCACCTGGGGACACGGCCCTGCACCTCTGGCACCAGCGGGCAAGGGCCCAGCCGAGGGCTCACTGACGGGAGCGCCGCAAGCAGGACCTCTGGCTTCACCACGCCACAGCAGTCTCCTGCAGGCTGCGGGATGCAGGAAGGGTCAGGGGGGCTGGCGGACGTGCAGGGCAGCCGGGCGGGGCAACAGCAGCAGCAGCAGCAGCAGGGTTCGTTGTCAGCCAGCGGCAGCGATCAGTTGCTTGCGGTACTCCACGCAGTCTGGAGCATCTTGCAACCCACTCTGCGGCAGCTACAGTCCGTGCCCGCTGTGATGGGGCCGGCGTGCATGCTCTTGTCGTGCGCGCTGCGCAGCCTCCCCAGGCACCTGAGGGTGGACGTGCAGCTCATGGGCGTGCAGCTGCTGTCCACCTTGCCCCCGCATGTGCTCGTCACGCCAAAGGCGCTGGCACTGCTGGTGGGCTGCCTCAACGCACACAGGGAGATGGGCAGCAGTACCGCCCCCAGCAGCACCAACCTCACGTCCGCTTTGCCGCCGCCAGTCCCGCTCAGCCCCAGCCCAGACCGCACCCTGACCATGGCGCTGTTGGGCGTGACGCACGCAGCCGTGGCGCATGGCTGTGAGCATGCCGTGGCGGCGTCTGACCCAGACCTGGTGGTGGCCACCCTGGGGCTGTGCAGCACGGCCCTGCTCGCCGTGCCGCAAGTGCTCACCTTGCCGCCCACCCTGCGTGTTCTCTTGGCTATGACACGCGCCACCGCCCGCAGCTACGATGTGGGGCAGTGTAAGCAATGGTTGGACTGGGTGCTGCAGCTGCTGTGCGCGCCGTACCGCAGCCATGCCCAGCAGCACCAGGGGGCAGCGGTGGTGGGGGTGGGGGCGGCAAGCGGTATCCGCGGGTTGCCTTTGGCGCAGCAGCAGCTCCGGGGGTTGATGGGCAGCCTGGGAGCAAGCGGGCAGCAGCATCAGCATCAGCAGCACCCTGGCAGCTGTGCGCCTTCACCGGAGCAAGGCGAGGGCTTGGCGGCCTTGGCACACGCGCTGGAGGCAGGTGCTGGTGCCCAGGTGGTGCTGTGCCTGCTCATGGGCGCCTCTGGGGACATGCCCCCGGACCTGGTGCAGCTCATTTCCATCACCATGCACCACATCTGGCGGGGCATCGGCACGGACAGGTGAGAGCTTCTCAGGCGTGCACCCGTGCTCGGCTCTGACCATGCTGGCATGCCTTTGGCTCACCCCCAGCAGCACTCGCGTGTGCCCTGGCGCAGGTTCTCCCTGTGGCTGAGGGTGGCGGTGCTGGAGCTGGCCGACGCGTCAGCGCCCTGGTCCAGGCTCAAGCACGAGTCCAAGCTTGCAGCACTGCACGAGATGACGGACGCGGGGGCCGATGAAGGCAGGTTCAAGAAGTGCATCAAGGTGCGGAGTGGCGCCCTGCACGTGTGATTACTACAAGCCACACAGTCCTGCATGAAGGCTTACACCTTGTTGTTTGCTTGCTCTCTGCAGGCGTTCTGTGGGGGCAAGAAGAAGCAGCTGCCAGTGGCCGGGCCCAGCAGCCACCCAGCAAGCCGCAGCTCGAGCCAATGTCCCAGCGCCCTCCCGTGCGTGCAAATGAGCGCGTGACGCGGCAAATGCCACCATGGCCGCCTGTCATGGCCGCCCACAGTTCTCATGACCTTTCCCTTGTTGGCTCCTGAACTTGCCCGAGGCGTGCTCTGCTGGCGGGTGGGCGCCCTGTCATGGCGCGCAACCATTGGAGATTGCACCAGGATTTCATGCCAGTGCAACTTCATGAAACCTCGTTGAGTTCAAGCGTGGCCTGTTGGGCTCAGCGTGTCAAGCTCAGTAGCTGCGCGACCAGGGCCGACACCGCTTTCTCCGTCACGTCAAGGGAAGGGGTGGTGTCTATGATGTAGTCGGCCAGCTCTCGTTTCCGGGCGTCGGGCACCTGCGGCCACAGCGCAGTACATGCACCTTGGTGCATCAAACTCCGGTATGCTGGCTTGTGGAGGCAACAAACAGGCAAGGCTAGCGAGGCGTGTTGCTGCACAAGGAGCGGCGCTGCACACCTGCAGGGCGAGGATGGAGTCAAACTTCCCTTGCGTCCAGCCACGGGCCAACACGCGTTCACGCTGCAGCTCGGGTGTGGTGCTGACCACGACGACGCTGTCCACCTCGCCTTGCAGCTGCTTCTCATACAGCAGTGGGATGTCCAGCACCACCAGGGGCTCGTCAGCGGCAGCCATGTCCTGCACAAAGCGCTGCCGCTGCAACGCCACCAGCGGGTGGATGGCTTGCTCCAGTTGCGCCAACGCCTCGCTGTTGCCCAGGACACACGCGCCCAACGCCGCGCGGTCAACCGCTGCACGGGACATGCAGGGCGTGGCAGCTTGTTAAGCCCAGGGCTACTGAGCTGCGGCATGTTCTCCATCACTGCGCACGCTCACGCACCGTCATTCTGAACGGCGGATGGGAACATCCGTCGCACGGGCTCCACGCCTGCGCCACCCTGGGCATACAGCCTGTGCACCACCTGCACACATGCTGCGGTGCGCCCTTGGCTGTCGTGCACCTAAGCCGTGGCCTTGCAAAGCTCCGCCCGCACGATCACGCACCTCGTCGGCGTCCAGCACGGGGATCCCCAGCCGCCTGAACATGCCAGCCACAGTGCTCTTGCCCATGCCCACGCTCCCCGTCAGTCCCAGGACGAATGGCCTCCTGTGGCCCATCTGATGGCCGCCCTCGACCGCTGGCCACAGTGATGCTGCGCGAACGTGGCTGCTCATGGCTCTGGTGCGGCCCTTTGCGCAACGGGCGTGCTTCATGACATTCGCAAGTCCCTGACCTACTTGTTCGAAGCCGATCGACCGTGGGATGAGGTCAAAGACATTTCGGATGTTTGACCCGTTCCAACAGCTGGGCGGGCGGCAGGGAGAGAGCACTGAGTGGCCCGTGTCCCGTGTGCAGCCACCTGTTTTGCCAGTGGGCCAAGCGGGGCCACAAACACTCCGCGCCGCGTACTGCAATGCCGCACATCGCAGCAGCGACGCACGTCTTGAAGCTCTGATATGCTTGCACCAGCCCAGGCCTCACACACTTTGCTCGTCCGCAGCAGCAGAGACAGGATGCCCGCATTACAGTACGTACGAGTCCTGGCGCGCGCTTCGGAGTTCCGAGGCAGCAGTACCCCTGCACTTGATGTCTTGCTGCCCTTGCAGCACGACCCGGGCAGCCGCCGAGGCGCCACCACAGGCTGCCGTTTGCGAAGTGCCGCGCTCATCCAACCACGCCTGGCAAGGTGGCCTGCTGCTGCACACACGGCACAAGGCGCTGGGGCGCTGCTGGGGCTGCGTCACAAATGTGCTTGACCGCATGTCTGCTTGCACTTGGGTAGCAGCCACACGGACAAGATTGTGGAACAAGAGTGCGCGAAAGCAATGTGCACCCGAGGGTGTGCACAGCAAGAGAGCAATGGGAGGAACCGAATGTCCACGAATAACACTACCAACAATCAATCCGAGAATGCACATCTGTGGGGGGTAACCAAAGAAGCCATCCTACACACGCCTACTGCGCTGCTGATCGCTGGCACACGACGTGCAGCTTGGCTGAGCAGCTGGCCTTGGTCAGCTTGCTGTCCTGCACCGCCACGCAGCGTGACGCCGAGGCAGCCACGTTGGCCACCCAGCACTGCATGCCGAGCTGGCTGTCGCACAGCAGGTTGACCATGGACTTGCCCTCCTCAGACCCGTACTCGGCCAGCTGCCCACCGCGGGCAGTGCACAGCGATGCTGCCTGGCTGCGCGTCACGCGGCGCGCAAACACCTCGTACACGTCGCCGGTCACGCTGTAGGCAACGTCCACGGGCTGCTCGTCGTTGGTGTCCACGATAAGGCGACGGCCGCTGTAGCCGGGAGGGTAGGGGGAGGGAGGGGGTGGGTAGGGAGAGGGAGAGGGAGGAGAGGGGGGCATGGCAGCAAGCATGAGCAATGAGCGCGGTCATAGGACAATCAAGGACAGGGACCAAGGCATGGCCATGGGAATGTACGACCCAGATGGGAGCCATGGCATGATCAACAGCAGCCTCACTGGCGAAGACTGCATAGACATGCCTGGCTGCCAGCTCTGGCCTCAGACGTCAGCAAAACCGCATGCACTCAGTCCTGCCGGCCCATATGCTGCTCAGCAGCTCATGTTGCTCCCAACACCCTGGCATCCACTACTGAGGTTCAACCAGGCCTGTCACACTCCTGTCGACCTGACACGTCCCTGATGCTGCCGAGGCAAACGTCAAAGCAGAAGCTGCAGAAGCATCAAGGAGCCCACCTTGTCGTTGAGACCCAGTTTGCACTCAGGCATGCCCGACAAGTAGGTGCGCATCTTGAGCACACCCGTGACCTACAGCAGGAACAGCAGTGGTGCCATGCCAACACAGCAGGCGGCAATGACAGGCGTGCAGTACACGTGTGTGCCCTGCAAGTGCCCTGGTAGCAAGCCTGCAGCCACACTCCTTGCGTGACTGCGGGTTCGCTCCCTCTGCATTGGGGTAAACTCTGTTGTGCAACAGCAGTCAAAACCACCAGGGCAGTAGTGACAGTGTGTAGTGCCAACCTGGACCCACTGCATGGTGCACATTCGTCGTGCGTGTTTCCCACAGGACCCCTGCACATGCTGCTGCAACTTCCCCCGCGGTCTGTGCACACGCTGCCGCACCCCCTTCCCCGTCCTGGGGGTCGCCTGCTGCCCCCTGCTGCCGCACCTCACTGACCACCAGAGTGCCATTGCTGTTGACCAGCAGGTTGACGCTCTCTACGACATCCAGGAACACCTCATTCTTTTTGTGCCTGCGAGGGACACACATAGATATGCTTGCTTTACTGTGTAATGTTCTTCTCAACACACACACGCATGGACCAGGGGCCACACTCATTGAGCCACAGTCGTGTGGCCATGACATTTCCGGTGACAGCAGGTGGGCTGGCAGAACTTCCCCGGCAGGTGACTCTGCTGGCCCCTTCATGCTGCAGGGGCTGTGCATGCATCACACTCGAGCAGCACAGTGACGAAACATGCTGGCCGATGTGCACCACCTCTGTTGCTTGCACCTGAGCCACTGACCTGATCCCTTCACTGCGCCATGACACTGCGTTGGTGACAGCCATGGGTGGCTTTACCACAGTCTGCAGGCAGCGACATATAGCAACAGCACCACCACCACGACAACGGCACAAACTCAGCAGCATGCATTGCTTATCGTTCTGTTATCGTGACCCACATGCACTGTCAAGCCCACTGCTGACTGCATGCCTCTGCTGCACCCTGCTGTGCATGGGCTTGCACTCCTGCATGGGCTGCTGTGGATTGATACTGCCTGGCAGCAGCCGACAGAGGCCACGTGCGTTACATTCGCCACTGCTGCATGTCCTGCTGTCGCTGCCACTGCTGCTGCATCTGCTGCTGCTGCCAGCTCACCTCCATCCTGTATGAGTCTGTCTTGATGAACTCCTGCAGGATCTGTGCCTCTGTGAACTGCGGGTAGCCATAGTCCATCACCTGAGACACGTGGTAGGCACACACATGTGCACAGGCAGTATGGGCCTTGACTCACTGGTGATGCGCAGCTGTGCAAAGCACCGTGACAGAAGCAAGGAGCTGTGCCCTGCTTGTAGACCTGCTACATCCTGCATGCATGTGCTGCTGTGCGTCGGGCAACTACTCCACATGCAGCGCTCTGCACGCCTGCACTGTTGCTTGGGCTGTGCTGCCCTGTGCTTGTCAGTTGACAAGGCTGACGGACGAGATTAACATTGCAAGCTGACCAGTTCAATGCCAGTGTCAAGGTCATGGAACTGTCAAGCAGTCTGGCATGCGCCGAGACGTCGACTGCACAGCTGGCTGACTGGATCTGCTGCCAGCTGCCCCCTGCACCCCATGCATATTGTGGCCCCAAGGAGTGATCTGTCTGCAGCTGCCCAAGCTGTTTCACAGTGACTACCATCTGCTGGCATAGGAGCTATGCTTACCTCGTCTAGCAGCTCGTACACAGTGACAAAGTTGTCGCGTATGCTCTCCTCCTCCACCGTCTCAAAGTAGTACTTGAACATCTCAATCAAGCGATGCAAGAACGTCATGACGGCTGTGGCGTTGACGTTCTGCCGAGTGACTGCCAGCAAGTACACATTGCTGTGCTGCAGGTAGATGTATGTGACACCCTCGTCATGCAGGATGGGGCTGAGCTTGCCGCTGTCTTCGGACTCATTGACCTTGCTCATAAACTTCTCAGCAAACTTGGTGGACACATCCCCTCTGTAGTCTCTATAGATGAGGATGCGGCCCTTGACATCCAGCACGAATATGGCTGAAACAGACATGGTACTGTCCAAGGGCCGGGCAGTACTGCAGGCAGACTCGACAAACTACAAGCTTCTGTCCTGCCACCAGCCAGCTTGAGCTGGCATGACAGGGCGGTGAGCACCTCAAGGGTGCTTTATTAGTTATGAAGAGAGGGTATGGTTTGATGGGCTTGATCAGGTGACAATAGGCAGAAAGCACTTGCTGGTGAACAGCAGAGATCAGAGGTTTGGTCAACAACTGCCAAGACTGTATCAGCACCTCTTTTAAAGACGTGGAAACAATGTTCTGATGCCAAAACTTATTTTGTCTGACCGAGCATTGATGGACGTGTCAAACTCGACGTAGAACCCTTCCCTCAAAGGAGTTCCTTACGAGAACGGTCCTCGATGCATGAGCTCGGCCTTGCTCGTCTCAAGACAACAGAGGACCCCTTCAAAAAAGATTTACTGCATTGACTCCCGTTCTTATTGCGTTTTCCTGCTCTAGTACCTCAGATCACACACAAGCTTACGGCAGTTGCTGAATAAGACAGCGTGAGGTGCATCTGTGCAGCTTGAGAGGCCATGGAGGCCACTATAGTCTGCATAGACAACAGTGAATGGACACGGAGCGGGGACTATGCCCCCACCCGTTTTCAGGCCCAAGCAGATGCTGTCAACCTGCTGGCAGGAGCCAAGACCCAGGCGAATCCTGAGAACACAGTAGGAGTGCTGACCATGTCTGGAAAGACCCCCAGGGTGCTGGTCACACCCACCCCAGACTTGGGCAAGGTGCTGAACTGCATGACAGACATCGTCATTGAGGGCGAGGCCAACATCTCGTCTGCTGTCCAGATTGCACAGCTGGCCCTCAAGCACAGGCAGAACAAGAACCAGCGGCAGCGGATCGTCATCTTTGCAGGCAGCCCCGTGCAGGAGGAGAAGGTGGGCCTCAGCGTATTGCATGGCCTTGCGATTTAGTTGCACTGCAGTATCTGCAGCTGGCATGTTGAGATATGCTTGCATGCATGGTATAGCCTCAGATTGGGTTGGAACTATCTAAGACAGCACACCGGTGTCAAGTTGGTGTGTCAGGTAGCTGCAGTCGCTGCTGATGCCTGAGCCAGTTGCAGCAGTACAGCCGTGGCTGTTGGGCGCAGCTGATGTTGTGATCACATCAGCGCTTGCAAAGCTGTGAAGGCACGTGTTCAGGGCCTCTTCTCGATGCGTAACAGCACAGTGGCTGGCAGCGGGGGCCGAAACGGAGTGGGGTGTGAGTTGCATGGACTCGTCTACCAGTGGCATGCTGAACAATCTTCACACACCACGCCCCTCTGCATGTGGCTGTCTGTCGCTGCAGGACACGCTGGTCAAGATCGCCAAGAAGCTCAAGAAGAACAACGTGGCGGTGGACATCATCAGCTTTGGGCATGAGGCAGACAACGAGGAGAAGCTCACAGCCTTCCATGGTGCAGTCAACAGCAATGACAACAGCCACCTGGTGACAGTGCCCCCAGGGCCAGTGCTCTCTGATGTGCTGATCGGATCACCCATTTTCCAGGTAACAGGGGACAATTACTGGACCGTGCTTTCATATAGCTACATTTCTTTGCTGTCAGTGACTGCTTTGACCCCCGCATGGTGCACTGGTTTGATTCGAACACCTTCTACAATGTGCACCTCAATCAAAGTAGTGTTGTGTGATGCGTGCAGTGCTAGCATTCAAGCAGGCCCTGTCTGCCTCAGCAAGTGCCTTACATCTTCTCAGCAGCCTCCATGCATGCGCCTGCCTGTTGTGCATTCCTGCTGACCTGCCTGCCGTGCCTGCCTGCCTGTAGGGTGAGGGTGGCGCTGCCTTTGGTGGTGGCGGCGGTGGTGGTGGTGGCGGCGAGGGCTTTGAGTTTGGTGTGGACCCCAACCTGGACCCTGAGCTGGCCATGGCCCTCCAGGTGTCTCTGGAGGAGGAGCGTGCACGCCAGGCTGCTGCTGCTGCAGCTGATGGGGGTGCGGGCGAGGGCGCAGCAGCAGCTGGTGGCGAGGCAGCAGCAGCCCCGGCAGCAGGTGCTGGTGGCGTGGCTGACATGGACATGGATGAGGATGCAGTCCTTCAGCGTGCATTGGCTATGTCTATGGCGGTGAGTGAAGACCAGGGGACGGGCTTGACCCACCCGCCCCGGCTGCATGTGCAGCACCAGTAGGGTTGAGGTTCAGTCACAGTGTTGTGCTCGCAGCACATGCTCCCTCTTTTGGCGTGTAGAGTGGCAGGCATGTGGCGTGCTATGAATGTGTGCATGCCTGTTGGGTGCCTACAAAGCTGATGCGCAGTCCTTGCAGTATGTGGACGATGACACGAGGTGTGTTGTGTGGCGCGTGCACAGGTTGATGAGCCAGCAGCAGCTGCTGGCCCCACCCCTGCCGCCCCCAGCAAAGCAGCAGCACCACGGGACACCCCTATGATGGAGGGCGACATTGATGATGACCTGCAGAAGGCCCTGGCACTCTCAATGCAGGTATGACAAGGCTGCGCAAATGTGTTGCGTGCCTAGCAGGCGGCAGCTGGTGTGATCCACATTTACGCATTGTGCTGTGCATGTGTATGCATCTGCCCTCCAAGGCACTGCCCATAGCTGTGCTTTGCTTTGGCTGCAACCAACATGCTACTCACACTTGCATGCAACCATCTTGCACTGTCTCTGGATCATCGTTTGGGGATCACACAATAAAGTCAAACCCATGTCCTGCTGCCCCTGTTGCTGGTTTGCAGGATGTGATTGAGCCCAGCAGCACGCCAGCAGTGGACGCCAACCAGGCCATTGCTGGCCTCCCTGGCGTGGACCCCAACGACCCCAGCGTGCAGGAAGCGCTCAAGAATGTCAAAGGGGACAAGAAGGATGGGGGTGACAAGAAGTGAACAGGCTGTGTTGGTTGCACGCTCTCAGCTGCATGCTGCATCCACAGGTAGATGCATGCAGTGGCAGCTGGAATCACAGCCACCTTGTACAGCAGGCTTGGACATTTACGTCTTGTAACTTTTTGTTGTGACGTGGGGTGCTTTGTTACAAAATTAAGCGTGGCTGTATAGAGTCGTTGCGTCGTACTGCACGGTTGATCGAGATTTGACTGCACTGCACGAGTGCACGTGCCTACAAAGACAGCCACTTGAGCCCGAACGTATGTCTGATAGCCAAATATTCACACCCAAAAAACATTGCATACAAACACCTCAGCAGTCGTGCCTTTCCTGCCTTAGCAGCAGTGCTCAACAGCAGCAGGTTGGGCTTTGTGCAGACCAGACAGCTGATGGCCAGACCAGATGTCGAACAAAAAGCTTGCACTGCATACCAATAGCCAGGTAGTTGATGCCG
Source organism: Chlorella sp. KRBP (assembly GCA_004335735.1). Classification (NCBI taxonomy): domain Eukaryota; kingdom Viridiplantae; phylum Chlorophyta; class Trebouxiophyceae; order Chlorellales; family Chlorellaceae; genus Chlorella; species Chlorella sp. KRBP. Next base: position 9,981 of record QAXK01002046.1, on the reverse strand, counting down.
GGTCCATGTTGCAGCCCTAGGGAGCAATTGCCAACAGCACAAGCATGTACAGATCATCACAACTGCATCTTCAGGCTTCGCTCTCACCTTTGCTAAAAGCAGTTCTCCCACACCATGCAGTTGACAACAACAGCAAGTCAACATACCAGTGCTGGTGGGAGAGCGGTCACTGGTGTCACAGCAGGGAAACTGCAGAAGTTTTATGCTGAGCACAGCACACCTGCTGCCAAGTCGGGCAGGTCAAGCCCCAGCAGTGCTGCAGCTTTGACAGCAGACACGCTGCCCCCACACAAAAGCAAAACGGTACGTCAACGAGTATTGATTGCTCAGTTGACCTGGTCAGGTGTCTCCCAAACATGCACTGTGCCACATGTGTCTGCTGCTGTGGTGCTGTGGTGCTGCCTTGCAGGGGGTTGATGCTTTGCATCACTATGCGAGGCATGGCCTTGACACCACACCCAAGCTCATACACTGCCTGCTAGCGTATGTAGCCACGCAAGCAGCAGGCACAGCAGTTACAAGCAACACAGCCAAGCAGGAGGCAGCAGCAGATGCAGTCAGAGACACGCAGGGGCCATATGACCTCACAGTCGTGCCGCGCACACAGCTGCCTGCTAGCTACTTCACCCTGTCAGCAACTGGTGTTGTGGAGGTAGGCCATGTTGCAGTTGGTGTGCAGCTCACAGGGATAGCAAGGTCATGCAGCAGCATCAGCACCAGCACCAGCACCAGCAGTGATCAAAGCAGTCAGGTGCTTGCTTGTTGCCACAACAAGGCTGTTTTGACATGTTTCGCAGAACATCTGCTGGGTGACTGCACTGTAGCAGCAGTCTGGACGAACCTTTCACGTTGGCGGTAGAGCCAAAGAAGAAACCTTCTCCTGGACCTTTGCAATGCTGCTGCAGGTGCCAGGCAACATCACACCCTCTGCACATACTCCCATAGGGCAGTGGCTGCGCCATTCAAGCTTGCATGAGTTGCTTGCCTCACTGCCTGCTGGACAGCACATGCTCCAGGGCTCTACACTGCACAGGTATGTGTATGGGCTGTCAGGAACCCAGGTGCAGCAGCGTTGGCAGCAGCCAATCTCGCTACTTCACTGTGCTTCCAGCATGGATTGCAGCTTGTCAGCTTCAAGCTGCACAACACAGGGCAGCAACCCAGCAGAAGCAACAGCACTATGTACATCAAAGGCAATCTGCTGAGCCTGTGTTGTCCTTTACACCAACCCCTGCTGTTGATCTGCAGTTGGCAGGCCAGTGCGCAGCAGCAACGGTTCCAGCAGCGCCGGCAGCAGCTGGGTCAGCAGCTGCTGCTGCTCAAGCCCTCCTTCTACAGGGTGCTGAGTGAGGCTCGAGCCAAAATAGCTCAGCTGCATGCAGAGGGGCCCCTCGCCACCATGGACGAGGGTGTCTTCAAGTTGGAGGCCCTCATCAGCACACAACAAGAGTACCAGCAGTAAGTGTGTGCTGGCATTGGCATGTGATCTGATGCCAGCTTGCCATCTGTCCGACAGATTGGCTTTGAAGTTCAAAGCCACAGCATGATGCAAGATACTGCCCTACATGCGCCGACTGCGTGTCACTGAACCCCATGCCCACAGGTCCAAGGTTGCTACATTGCTGGCCCGTGTTGTTGCTGGCATCACAGCAGACGTGCTGCAGCTGGCGGCTCGCCTGCACGGCAGTGAGCGGCTGCTGCGGCGTGAGGTTGAGGAGTACAGGAAGGACCCATCCGCAGGAGCCAGCAAGGGGCTGTGCTCAATCAAGGTCGGTGGCCGTCTGAGTATGGTCCACTGCATGTTGCATGCGTCATGTTGCATCACGCAGTTGGAGTCATCAAGCTTACGTTTCAAAGCAGTTGCACCACTTACGCATGGCACGTGCTACTGCATAAGTTTATGCGTAGTGGTCATGGTCATCACGATGTCAAGCGTTTTGCCTCACCGGCCCCTCCTTTGTGCCCGCAGATCAAGGCTGAGCGGGCTGCTGTCATTGACAAGCACAACACTGCAGTGCACGACCTGCAGCGGCTCCCCTGCTTTCTGCAGCTCCTAGCGCAGATCATCTTGCAGGTGGGTCAGACAGGACGTATCATCGGGGGAGGGTGGGCTGAGCTTAGTGATCCAATTTCGGGGTGGGATGGTGCTGGACAAGCGACACAGCCATGCACAATGGGCCTGGTGCGTCGTGTGTTTGTCTTAAGGCAGTGCCACCGTGCAGCATGTGCTGGTTTATTGTGCTGCCTCTGTTGACAGCACTGCCATGTGTGTCCTGGCTGCAGGCGCAGCTGGACTTGTTGGCGTCAGCAGTGTCAGGCCTGGAGCAGCACCTGCAGGGCCCTGGCAATGCACTGCAGGTGCAGCTGCTGCTGCAGGGCCCAGGGGGTGCACACATGAGCCCCAGCCAGGATGAAACACTCAAGGTGGGCGCATGGGAACTGCGGCGGCACTCATACATCCTTGTTTGACTGGCATCAAAGCCATGGTATGGCGTCCAGTATCCACGGATTGTGAAGCTACGATGGTTCCCTGCTCACCATACCCTGCTTGTATTTGTATATCTGCATGTACATGCACCACAGGGCCTGTCCAAGGGTGTACTGGAGCACCTGGTCGGGATCTTGATAGCTGCACCACGGCTGCTCAAACACCCCAGCATGGCTGCGCTGCTGGCCGACCCAGTCAATGCCATGGTCAGTACCCCAGGCAACAGGTCCAGCATCCCCGGGGGTGGCTCTGCCGCTGGTGAGGGGGGCTCAGGTGTGCACAAGGGCACTGCTGTCGTCAGTGGGAAGGCCCTGAGGGCATCCAATGATGCTGCAGCGCACACAGATGCTGCTGCAACGCTGTCGGCATGGCAGCTGGCTGAGGGTGATGGGCAGGAGGGGCGGCGTGAGGGTGGCCAGCTGCTGATGATGGTGGTTGGGGACAAGCACGTGCAGAGCTACCGCAGGACATTGGACTCACATGTAAGTTGTGTGTCCTGGATCCGTTCAGCTGTGATGTCACCATGTTGTATGTGGGCTCGACCAGCATTCGGTGGGTAGGCAGGCAGGCAACCATTACTGCAACATCAATACTGCAGCATACAGCACTACCATGGTAGCTTGCAATTGGTTTCCAAAGGGCTGTCCTGTGTACATGCAGGTGATGCGGAGCTACCGGGAGGCGCAGCAAGTTGCAGACGCCTTGTCTGACCTGTGGGTGCTGCTGCGCTTTGCCTGCATGTGGGACCCCAAAGCCTACAAGGCCCGCCAGCACACGGTTGCAGGCTTACGCAGGGACATGCTGCTCATCAGGTGGGGGACAACAAGCTGAACAGCTCTTGTGAAGGGACCTATGCAATCCCAGCAGTCTCCAGCTGCTGCCACAACGAGGCGGCGTGCTGCAGCGGCTTGCAGCACGTTTGCTTGGACAGTGTTGCGGCCCAGTGCTGATTCGCTCAAGAGCGTTCTTACCAAGAGATAACATGGTGTGCCAACATCACTCTGTTCAATTCATGCAGGGAGTGGAGAGCTCAGCTGCAGGTGGTGCTGGACAGTCAGGGTGTGGGCATGCTGCGGCTGGAGACAGGGGCACTGAAGGCCACATACACAAACACACTCAGCTCAGCACAGGCAACCATCGCCATGCTGATGGTGGTGGCGGGCAGACGTGCAGCTGAGGCAGCCATAGACAGGCTCCAAGCAGTCAGCAGGTAAGGCTGCAGCAGGCTGATGCATGTCCAGGCCGATGGAAAGTGCCTGGAAGTGCACTGCATTCAAGTAACGCTCAGTAGCAGCAGCAGCAGAGCAACGAAAGGCACACAGATTGACTGGTCATCACGGCCAAGCATGCATGCATCATAATGTTGCGCATCATGAAGTACGGTACATGCACGTGATGCTCAGCGTTGTGGCACACCATGCATTCCTCTGCCCTGCCATCTGCCTGCATGCGCAGTCAGCTGACCCAGCAGCATTCCAAGCTGCCAGACTTCATCGTATTCCGCCTGGCAGTACGGGCGGTGCGGCAGCAGCAGGAGGACCTGCTGGTGGCACTGCCTGCACAGGTTGCTGACCTGTACGCCAGCGTGACCTCCTGGGGCTTCCGGCTACCAAACACTGACCAGGTGAGGTGCTCAAAGCAGAGTATGTGACAGTCTAGCTAGCTGTTGTGGTTGTGACGCGCTGCGACTGTGATACACTCTGGCTGGCAGCCTGGAAGCACTGCTGCCAGCATGATATACACCTGGTTGTGCTGATTGAGCAAGGCATGTGCATGTTGCTGTGGCTAACAGGCAGTGGCACTGTGACGCCAGTGGCTGTGCAGCAGCCCTAAACTACAGGGCAGCCTGCGGCCTTTCCTAGTAGCTATTTTGGCTCCAGTTGCTGTCCTTACGTGCTGACTCAACGGCATGTCCAGGTGCATCTCGCAGGCGGCGTCTCTGTGTGCCACATTGCCTGTGTAAAGCTGTCACTCGCGCTGTGCTGTGCTGTACAGGCTCTGCTGGAGGACCTGAGGGAGGCATGCAGGGGGTGCAGCACAGCCCTGACTGCAGCGGTAGCCTTCTTGGACAGCAGGCATCTGGGCATGGTGGCGCTGCTGGCCAGACAGGCCAAGGACCTGCTCAGGCAGGCGCAGGTACGTCAAGGGTTTTGGCCCTGGCCCCTGCCAAAAACCCCTGCCTCAACAAGGGCAGTGGTACTTCCTACTAGGAAATGGTTTAGTAAGTGGTTTATGCGGATGTATGAATGTTGGTCAGGGTGCAGCAACGTGGCTGCTGTGATGAGTAATGTCATGTTTGTAGACTGTTGTGAATGCGGAGTTGCAAAACAATGCCAGTGCAGTCAAGTGGGGCGTATTGTGCCAGGCCGCAAGGGTCCTACCTGCAGACTGCTGCAACGTCAGACCAGCTGGCTCCATTGGAAAAGCAGCAACCAGCATTTGCCTGCAGGCTCAACATCACTCTCTACTGTAGTACTAGTAGTGATGATCACCCTGAGTATGCCGTGTCATGTGTACCTGCCATGAATGTCCCGTGATGTGTACCCGCCACCATCCTGCAGGCGCTGCTGAAGCGGCTTGAAGACGCAGCAATGGCTCAGCGGCTGGGCCATGGGACTGTCAGCGGCACTGCTGGCTCTGACACACATGCATGCCTGGCTGGGCTGTCTCAGTGGCAGGCAGAGATTGACCAACTGGCCCGGTCAGCAGCTGTGGTGAACGAGCAGGAGCAGCGGCTAGACATGCGCTGCACACATTTTGGGGACCTTGAAGAGGCACAGCGGGCACTGCAGGAGATGCAGCAGCATGCAGCACAGCCAAGGGGGAGTGAAAGTTTGTCATGAGTGATGTAATGGTGTGTGAAGATCACCCAGCCATCTTTCAGTCACACGGCCAGCACTTGCCCCTCACTTTACTCCACCCAGCCTGCATCCCGGACGGCCACTCATGGCACAGTGTCACGGCTGTTTGTTACCAGCAAGCAAGGAGGTCGTGTTGTCAAGACCCTGCACCTCAACAAGGATGCAGCAACCATTGCAGCCTTGAGGCAGTTACTGTACAAGCACCCCATTTAAACATGTGAAACCGCTCACACAAGCCTGCACAGCTCCATCACAGCGATGCAAGCAGACACCTGGCCACACTCTCACTTCAGCCAGTCGATCCACGTCAGTGTCTGACAGCCAACTGGGCTGCACTGCACTGCAGGCGGACAGGCAGGCCTCAACTGCAACCACAGTCAGGCCTATTCTCCCAGGTTGATTGCATCCACAGTAACCAGGGCCATATAAAATGAATGCCATGCTACCGGAAGCCTTGGAATGGCGCGCATGACACTACTCGAGTGCGCAGTATGCTTGCACCCAGTAACCATCACAGGCAGTACGGCCTCAGCAGTGCATGCTGCATGTGGGCCCGTCTCAGAGCGCCTCTGCGATACACTTACATGGGTTTCATGGACACCAAACAATAGAGTACGTTCTGCATCACAGCATCTTCAGCTGTGTACACACGTTTGCAAAGCAGCACAAGAGCGCCAGGGTCGATCAATAGGCCTGCGACATGCTGTACAGACCAGCCCTAGCATAAGACAACAGATCGAGCACACACGTGATTTGGTACAAGGGGCAACATATGCCACGAAATTAGTGCAGGAAGCTGTTGGCCAGTATGAGTGATGGCAGCGACACTTCCGCAATGCCACACTGCCATCTGGCCAACTTGCAGCCTGGCAGCATTGATCAAGTCAAGTACATATGCAGCGCCACCCTGTGCAAACCTGCAAGTAAGATTTGATGGCAACTGCATGCACCGCAACATAACTGGCTGCCAGCAGGGGCTCAGCCATGCGTGTGCAAAGCATAAGGCTGTTGCCAACAGCCGGCCATAAGTTGATGTGGAGTTGCAACAGCTGCGAAACTGGCACACGACACCAAGCAGGGGTTGAACAACTTACAACCCACAGGACGTTTATGCTGAGCACAAAAGGACCCCAGGCAGTGGAACATCCCCGATCTTCACATCTCATATGCCTGTCCAAGCTCTCCTGATGATCCAGATGCAGTCCACTCTACGCTGGACATGCGCTTCTCCAGGTCTCTCTGCTCCTGTATTTTGCCGAGTATCTCAGAAAGGTCCTTCCTGCAACATAAAAGTCGCAGCACATGGGCGGACTCTGTCAGGGAAGATGCCAACAAGCGCTTGCCCTCACCATCTCCACAGCTGCAGGCTGGAGCTGTGGCAGCCTACCATGCCCAAAACCACCGCAGCAGGGCTGATGCAGCTTGATAGAACTAAAAGATCCTAAAATGTGGGTTTTCCCATTCCCTGGAGCAGCACGTTGATCAGCCCGCAGCTGTTGCCTCGCGCACAAAAACAGCAGTGACAAACAAAGCCTACAGGCGATGCCGTCAAATGCCAAGCAATTTGAGAGATATATTTGACTTGATTACTGGTGACAGAAAGGCGACGGACCTTGGGCTAGAACGAAGTGCAGCAGCAGTACCCCAAGCCGAGGTAAGCGGCCATCTTACTTGATTTCTTGCTTCGTCAGCGTGAGAGTCTTGCGGAAGTCATCGGCATGTGATGCTTTTGGACGACGGCCGCGATCCCCAGCCATATCTGTAGCTTTGCGGTCAGTCGAGGGTCGACGAGTCCGAGTTGGAGTGGTTGATACGTTTCTTGAACAACAAAGCTTAGCGAGCAATTGTGGACCAGTTTCGCATAGGGAAAGCTTGTCCGCCTTCAGGCACATGGGAAGGATGACAGTTGTGTACCCTGCTGTTGAAGACTAATAGCGTCAAGCCATGATCACTCTGCGCGAAAAGACGTGTGGCCCTCACATGTCACTCAAAACAGATAGATGTTATCAAAACCGGACTTGATGCCGGCATGCGTCTGTCGGTGCATTGTTCTGCATGTTCAGTTGGGAGAAGGCAGGGGCCTGAGAACAGGCAGAGGTTCCGTGGTGCAAACAGAAATGTACAGCTGCTGTTTGGGAAAACATCACGACGCTATGGTGTGTTTTGCTGTTGTGCCTTTGTAATGGCAAGGGTGGTGGATGGTGACTGCCAAACAGAGTGGCTGCAGAGCAGCTGCAGAGTGGCTGCTTCAAGGTGCCTGCCCGCAGTCCTGCAGTTGCAACTGCAAGGACTTGCCGTTTGGGTGTGTACAGGCTGCAAGGTTGTGCAACCAACTCATAGACCACAGTCTTGTTTGCTTGTGCACCTTGTTCAGTCCATATCAGGGAACTGCAGACAGAAGACACCCAGAGGGCTATGGCAGGCAGCTGGAGTCCAGGCCTGATGTACATTGAGTCCAGCCCAAGCCTGTTGCTGTCGTAATGTTGACTATTGCATTGGAATTCAACTGTCTATGACTGGGTCGGCGTTTTGTATCTTGGGGTAGCCTGCAAACAGCATTGGGACTGAGCACCTTGCATTTTGCTGCAGCTGCAAACTCTCTTGGGCTTGGTGCTGTTTGGTGCTGTTTGCGCCACATGCTCAACACAACCGTGCGACACATGCTGTGCCGAACACACTGAATCAACACACGGCTTGGTTACATTCAGGCGTACTGCAGCCACAGCAGCTCCAACACACACCACAGTATCCTGCATCATCAAACGCTGCAGCGACACAGCCAAATAAAGACCGCCCCCCAACTTGCTGCACTGCTTTGGCAAACTTGCTGCACTGCTCTGGCAATGCACTACTCGGAAACAAACAACAATCAGGCATCTTGCTGCCGAAGAGCGCAGTGACATGCCTTGCAATGACTCTGAAAATGCGGCTTGCATATGTGGGAAGACCACAACACAACTGCACTCTGAGCCAGGCCACCTAGCGATCTGCGGTCAACTGGCAGACCTAACCTTTGGAGCAAAAAATGCAGGCTGCAATCTGGCCACCAGCCTGCAATGGAGAGACCATCCAACACCTAGATACTGCTGCGCAGGGCAGGCTGGGGTGACACAGCCGCCAAAAAGCGCCTGCACCACAAAAGGCCCACTGGTCTTGAAAGGCATACTCTCTCATAGACAACAAACCCAGAGACACGTACTGTTATGAACAGACACAACAACGACAGTGCACGATGCCCAGTAACAAGTGTTGGTACAAAATGGTGTGCAGCAACTGCTTACCTGACATGGGACACACCACCACACGATAACGCCCCATGTCACATTTGCGCAACCATGACCAAACCCACTCTGTGCAAACCAGGAGATGCACATCTGGGCTGTCACAGGCTGGCACAGTGATCTGCAGCGGCACACAGCATGCATACTGTACAATGCACCCACTGCTGTTGGCACAGCCGGTGACTGCTCATTCACAATCACAGCAGCCCACCAGTGAGGGCAGCACGCTCGACAAAAAGGAAAGCAAATTCACAGGTGTGCTATAGGACCAAACCTGTGTGCAAGGCTCAGCCCCTAAGGGACGTCACTCCCATGCTCCAGGCAACACACTGTTGCTGATCACTTGCCATCAACGCTCCACCAGCTACTGCTGGTGACGTGTGAGCTTCCTACGCTTCTTCAATTTGTGCCTCTTCATCTTCAACTTGCGTTTCCGCTTGACACTGTCAGCCCACATGCCTTCCTCAGCAGAAGCCTCGTCATCAACAGCCTGCTGCTGTACTGGCACCACTGCTGCGAGCTGCTTGCTGCTGCTGTTGGGCATGAGCATGACGCCATGAGGAGTAAAATGAGGGATGAAGGGGCTGCGGTCTGGCAGCATGCTGCGAATGGCGTGAAGCTCTATGAACAAGTCCTGGCGAGACTGAGCAGGCACATCCCAGAAGCTGGAGCCAAAGCTTCGGGCTGCTGTCAATGAGGTCATGCCTGGCAGAAATTGCCCGTTCTGCACAGCTGTAGCCACTTCGACTTGCTGGCTGGCATTGCGTAGCAGTGCATGCAATAGTCTTGTGGAACCACGGCGCTGCCACATGGGCCTGAAAAATGACTTCAAGCGATAACGTCAAGCAGAGATCGTGTCACTCTTGCCCGTCAGGCAGCACGATACGGTAAGCAGGAGCAAGTCAGTAGCGCTGTCGATTGACTTTTGATGGGGCAGCTTCGAGTTTTAATCAAACCACAGTAATACTCCGAAGGGTGAAGACCGAAGAACGAGGCATGACCATGGCACACGTGACTGGGCCCACACTGAACCCCAGTCTCAGTCAAGGTAAGCACTGCACCTGGTTTGCTGTCGTGCGCATGGCGCATTAGAATGTGCTGCTACAGAAACGTCTTGCTGACATTCCATGCAGATGCTGATGGTGCTTGCAGGGTGGTTCTCAATCTTGTGTTCCCTGCTGATCAGTTGCAGCATTCACAAGACTCAGTGAGTGTCACTTCATTCCAGAAGAGCAGTGTGCTTATAGTCTTGGAATGTCTTTGCTCAAAATTGCGCACACGCAAGGTACTTGGCATCTGCCCCAGGCAGGGGCGACTTTGAGCTGGGAGTTGAACATCGCCCCCCCCCCCC
>QAXK01002042.1:0-25923 GCA_004335735.1 Chlorella sp. KRBP | reverse complement strand
TCGAGCTTTACATCTGGTGGAGCCAGTTACGGCAAACAGATGGTCCCACATTTCGCAGACATGTCACAGACATGCGTCACATCCACAGCCCAGAAACAGTGTGTGTAGCTTCGCAAGCGGGGCTTCAGGCCGCGGAATCCAAGGCAGCATGGGTCAGCAGCGAGGAAAATCAGGCACCGGCCCAGACCAGAGCTGCAGGTGTGCATGGAAGCAACCCCCCCCTTTGGGCACGCCGCGTGTCTTGGCCGTCGGCGCCACGTCATCTTGCCCCTAAGCGCTCCTTTCGCTCCAGCTCCCACTGACATGAGCTGGCACACCGTCTGAACCTCTTGCCGTCGGCGCCGCGTCATCTTGCTCCTAAGCGCTCCTTTAACTCCAGCTCCCACTGACATGAGCTCCCTGGCACACCGTCTGAAACTGTCTCAACCCAAGCTGACCTGACCTGAGCGCTAAGCTAATCTGACCTGTTCGCTGCCGCAATGTGCTGACGTCGCGCGATGAGTGCAGGGCGCCCGTGCTGCGGCCCACCCGGCGGTACATGGGCGCTTTCCGGCAGGCCACGGCGCAGCAGAGGGTGCACCCGCGTCAGAACGGTGGCGCGCCGCAGCAGCAGGGCGGCAGGCCGCAGCCGGAGCGTCTGGATTTTCCAGGGTTGTCCCATGAGCAGATCTTCCTGGCCTCGCTCATCAACAACGTGGCGGAAGGGTCGGCACTGTTGGAATGCGGCCACCTGCCTCCGCTGAGTCTGTCGCACGGTGGCAACGGATCGGTGAGGGGTCACTCCTGTGGATGCTGGGATGACCCAGCAGTGCCTGTTGTCTGTTGTCTGTTGTCATTCACATGTGGAATGTGAAATCGAGGTCTTCGTGGTGTGCTTTCTGCCAGCTAGGGCAGATGCAGGTGCCCAACTAAACTGTTTGTGTCCCGCGTGATTGCAGGGCGGCGCCCGCACCAACGGCCACCAGCACGGAGGTGCCAAGGGCGGCTCCCCAGGCCCTGAGACCAACGAGGCGTGGGTGGACGACGCTCGGCTGGTCAGCAGGCCATGCAAGCTCACATGGGTGGTGCCCTCGGTGCGATATGAGGCTGTTTTGTCTCATTGCATGATGCAGCCGGGCTGGATGCTTGGCATAGCAGGCGAGTCACTGCGAAACATGGGAGACACAGGCGTGTGCAAACTGCGCCAATAATCAGGGCAACGGAGGTCGTGATTGCATGATGCTGTGCTTCCAGCTGATTTCAGCATGCTGTATGTCGTCAGATAAACTTGCAACTAACCGCATCGCACACTCTCAAGGATTCGTGCCGCGTGGCGTTTCCTGTTGTGGCGTTGCTCTGCAGGGTGACGGGGCGCTGGACGCGTACCGCCAGGCACTGCGGCGCGTGGCCTTGGCCGCCCTGCCTGTGGCGGAGCGCTTGCAGACGGAGCGGGCGGGACAGCCAGCGCAAGTGAGATGCAGAGAGAGAGGCCCAGTGGTGCCCGCTGGGGGGCATTACTCTCTTTCCTCACACGGGTACAGTCTCGTCCTCTCTCTCTTCCGCACTCCCCCTCCCCATCTCCGATTCAAGGAACACAGCCACTCAAAGGTTCAAGCAGAGCAAGCACTTATCCTCTTCTTCCACCATGCATGCTCTGGCCTGGGCTGGTGCCTTATTTTCCTCGCTGTTGATCCATGCTGCCTTGGTTGATGCGGCCCGCAGCCCCGTTTGCAAGCTACACACACCATGTCCTTGGCATCACTTCAAACCTTGCAGGTTCGCAGCGTGGCCTATTTGGGCGACGCCGGCCGCGTGGCGTACGGCATGGTGGGCGCCGGCAGCCACTGGTGCGGCAAGGTGGCGCGCGCACACAAGAGCAACCACGTCTATCTGGTGCTGGACTTCCAGGAGGGCACCTGGTGCCAAAAGTGCTTTGGTGAGTACGTGGGTGAGTTGACGGGTGGGGCCGGCCCGTGTGCCTGGTGCCCCCCACAAGTGTGCCACACGTATCACTTGGCGGGTATCGTGCAGTGTGTGTGTCGATGTTGGCATCTGTTTGGGCGCAGTCTTTACATCAGAAGCAGCTATTATTCAGGTTTTGCAAACAGATGTCCCACACATATGTAACCGTGATGTAAAGCAATCGTAGGCACAAGCAAACCAGCAAGCATCAGTGCGAATGAACCCGGGCAACCAAGTCCAGGGCCACTGCCGCGAGTTACAGTCTCTGCGCCTTGCCTCTGTCCGTGCGCTTGCCTTGCTTCCCATGCAGACCCCGACTGTGCCGCCTACACGTCTAGCTGGCAGTCCTTGCCGCAGCACGCCTGGGCTGACGAGCAGCTGCAGGCCCTGCGACCACCACCACCACCACCACCACCACCCGCTGCAGCGCCGCAGCAACCACCGGACGGTCCTGTGGCCGCACGCCTGGGCTGACGAGCAGCTGCAGGCCCTGCGACCACCACCACCACCACCACCCGCTGCAGCGCCGCAGCAACCACCGGACGGCGCTGCCGCCGCACGCCTGGGCTGAGCACTCCGCTGCCTGTGGTGCACACGGTGCTGCCATCCAGGACGCTTCCTGAAGCGTTCCCCGGCGCACATCACAGCGTGCTTTCATGAGCTGAGCTATTGCTGCACACCACAGCGTGCTTTCGTCAGCTGAGCTATTGCGTGCACTGTAGCGTGCGCTTGCTCTGCACTCCTCTCTTCTGCACTTCATTCTCCCGAGCTTCATATTCTCCTCCGTCTCTCTTCTTGCATACATTCGTCAGCAGGACAGGTGGAATGCCCAACATTGAGCTCCTCACAGCGTGCCTTTATTCCTGTTCTGCGCACGCCAGTCTCGTGTTGTGCCACTTGTGCATCCACCCCAGGGTAGGGTGTGCAGCGCGTGTAGGGTGTGCATGCGGGCAGGAAGACGGAAACAACACACATTTGCAAGTGAGATGTGTGCGTCCGAGGGACTACTATCACCAGCGTCGGCCTCACAAACCAGCTTCTGCCACTGATGCTCCGTCAGCAAAATGCCTGGCCAAGCAGGGTCTCAGAGCCAAAAGCGCCAACAGCACGCAGTTGACAGCGAACAGCGCTGCAGTGTGTAGCTGCTACACCTGTACCATCCACCTCGGCTCACAAGCGCAGGGCCGCTCAACTACAGATTTGCCGCCATCGGCCAGCCAAAGACAGACGCACGCAACATGGCAGCAGCGGCAACGGACGGCAGGAGGTTCCAAACGACGCCATGCCCTGGGGTGCTGTTGCTTGGCCTTCCAAGGGTGGTAGTAGTGAATAGTAGTGGGAACAGACATGTACCACGCACACATCGAGGCACCATTAACAGACTTGCTTTCCAGGCCGCCGAACAGCAGCCGGCATCCAAACAGGTGCAGATCACGCCAGGGAGGGTCGTGGGTGGGGTGTGTGTGCCTTAGCAAAAGGAGGAGGGCGGGTCCGCAGACGTCCAGAGACTTTTCTGTTTGAGTGCTGTTTTTTCCTTCACATTTGCCGCAACATGAGGAGTGACGCGTTTGGAGGCGCGCGTTGAGAGAGCCGGGGCCCCCTGGGCAGGGAGCACCCAGCAGACGCAATCGCGGATGCATAATGGGTGCATATGGGCTGGATAGCACGCAAGACAATCAGAGGGGAGAAGCTCCTAAAAGGGTCATGAAGTGGAAGCACTGCACGCGGGCGCGCTGCGCACTCTCGAGACCCTGCAACCGAGGTCAGAGAGATGGGTGCTATCATCATCATCATCATCATTGCATGGCGTTCACGACAGGTGTCATGATGCTGCAGCCGTCACAAAAGATCGTCAGGCATGGGTGCTATGGAAGACGGAGAGTGGCACAGGAGTGGTCGCTGCAGCTGCTCAAGGGCCTGGCACACTATTGACAGTGAGAGGGTGGGAGGGAGGGCGCTCGCGTGACGTGTATGCTTCGTCACGGCCGACATGTGAGTGCATGCGCACACACGCAGTAGCCGTGGTGTGCGAGTGTGTTGCTACGGACCTTCCCCGTCCGCCACCTAAACAGCACGAAGCAGTGGGAAGCGGGGAGACCAAGGGCTCAGTGCACGTGCATTGCGTTGCGGTTTTGCGAAAGCCACGGCCTCTGCAGGTGGGCCAGGCTGCGACTGCCAGGCACACAGGCAGTCCGTCTGTTGACAAGCGCAGGGGGGGACCGTGGGGCATGGAAGGTCGAGGCGCAGTGCCGCATGCGCACGGGGGCAGGCAGCACCACCCACTTGCCCGGCCATGCCAATCAAATCGACGACTGGCGGGTGTGGGGGGGCTAAAAGTGCCAAGTGCAGCGGCCGCAGCACGATGCGCTGCGGGCTGCATTGGTGGCGGGGGCAGGTGTAAGGCGGACGGATGCGCAAGGCGAAGTCCTGCCTTACCCACTGGTGGGGTGGTGGGGCTGGGGGGTTGAGGCATAAAGGCAGCTCTGTGCGAGGCAGATGGAAACGGGGCGGGACCAAACAGCGAGGGAACAACAGGCGCGCTTGCGTGAGAGTGCCTAGGGAGCACTCCGGATGTGGCCTTATCCTCTTCCACAGGCCACGAATGCTCACCCAGGCTGCAAGGTGAGACCGGCACCATGACGCAGTGTGGGCAAGATGGACAGAAGGCAACCGGCACACTAGCCTAGTGCCCAGGCAGCACACAAGTAACCACAGCCTGGTGCCTAATTGCGTCCTCGCCGCTGACTTCCTTGGTGCCCTGACGTGTCCGAACACCGCTCTGGTGCGCAAGTGGGGCACACAAACACACACAGGGGGAACAAGCCAGGCCCGACACACGTCTAGAGCGACTGTCTAGACGCACGGAACAGCAACTGCCAGAGCAAGCTCCCCCCCGCAAGCAGGGCGCCAGAGGCTCGGCCACGGCTTCAAGCCCTCGTGTGCGAGGTCCATGCGCCTTCCAGCCCTCATGCGGGGTCTGCAAGAACCTTCCGCCACTTGTTGTGAGGCCTGCCAGCAATCCAAAAGCGTGGGAGACCACGGGGCGCACTCTTCACAGCCTGGCCTGGGCTGATGCACCTAATCTTCCTCGCTGCTGATCCGTGGGACGCGCCGCGACGAGGCGTGGCAAGCAGCCTTGATATGCACGTGGCAGCCCTGGACTTGTGGAGAGGGAGGGAGGGCCTGTGGGCTGCCCTCCAGGTGGCTAAGCGCACACAGGCTAGTCAGTTGGCCGAGGCGAACATTACCAATAGGTGAGCGGCTATGGAGCCAGATTACCAAGCCGTGGGCCAGGTGCACACTCGCCTGGCAGAGCGTCACGTGGCCACACGCACTCCCAAAAGCTTGACGGACGTGGTGGCAGCAGCCTGACCCCACACGCGAGTGGCACCCACACGCACGCGCGCACGCACTCCAACAGCGCCCCAAAGCAAGTTGCCAACCTCCACGCGTCAGCGCGCGCATCCACACTCGCAGCTGCCCACACTGGTGCACCATCACCGCCAACGGATACCAGGGCATAAACGGCGCACGCTTGCTCGAACCTTACACCTACATCTGAACCACCACCAGCTGTCGATTGACAGACCCGCAACCTCTTAACCTCAACCGGCGCACAGCAGCATACTCAATTGCTAAAGCAAGCAACACACAGCAATGGTGTGACTACTGCCTGCCGGCCCACCACGCATCTCATACCAGCCGCCTTGCGCTGCCGCCCATGTGGCGCAAGCCCTCCCGCCGCCCTCACCGTGCCACTTCCAACGCGCACGCTCCCACCAAGACCCACGCTTCTGCGCCTGCCTGCTGCGTTGCCTCCTCCGCCCCATGCTGCGCGGCAGCCCCAGCGTGCCAACACCAAGCCTCCACCAAGCAGCAAGCAACGGGACTGCGATGACTTGATGCTCCCCCCTGGGCTGACTGCTGACTCTTCTCCTGGCCCATCACAGGCCCCAAATGCAGCATGTGGGCGTACAATTGCGGCGGTTGCGTGCTCCAAGCCCTAACACACAATGATTATCACCTACTCGCAGCTGCCCCCCAAAAACCAAAAACAAATGCGCTCTGAACACAATCGGTGCTGCCCAGAAACGCACGCAGGTGCACACACGCACACACGCTCGCGCATGCGTTGTGTGTCGCATTTAGGGGCATCTGTTTGCTAGGAATGGCCACCCGCACCAGGGCGTGAAGCGCATCGCACAAATTCATACACACGCTCCAAACTGGCCGCTCCAAACTTGCAAGCTACACACACACGCACAAACGACACGAGCCCCGGCGCAACGGCGCCGGCTCACAACCGCTGCCAGGGCCATCTGGTTGCCAGCAATGGCTGCACCATACCAGATGTAATGCTCCACACCCGCGACCAGCGGCACAGCACCACAGCAGCCCAGCCAGACCCTTCTTTCAAACCCGCCTGGCCACATCTCTTTCAGCGGCACCCGGCGCTACCTGCCAGCAGCTAACCCTACCCCAGCCCTAAACCTAGCCGAATCGCGAACCAAACGTGTGCAAACTGTGCGTCTGTTTGCTGCTGCTTCCTGCTCCCCTGCTCTGCCCTGCCCTGCCTCCGTACACCTGACCAGGACGCTACCCAACAAAGACCTATTAATCTATGATCAATCAATCAGACTCACCCAGACTCATCATCAAAGGCTATGCGAGATTGCTGCGCTGTCCTCCAGGAAGCAGCGCATGATGCCCGCAGCAAAAGCCCTCCGAGCAACCACACGCTGCCCCGCAGCCGAGGCAATCAGCCCACTGCAAGGTCGGCTGCCGTGTCTTCACGCCTCCCGCCGTGCCGCTGTATGGACGAACCTGGTGACCTGGCCACCCCTGGGCGTGCCAGCCACTAGCCACCAACACCATCAAGGAAGGTGGGAAGCAAGCAGTAAGTCTGCGCTACTACGGCCCAAAGGCTGATCCCAGAGCTCTGTTGAAACCATCATCTTCGGCTGGCTCCAAGGTCTGTGCTGCCTATTGAACCAGGAACAGGAACAGCTGGAAGCTGACGCGTCCACGCTCTGCACGCTGCGGTCGGTTGCTTCAACCCCCGGCCCACCCACGCCCTTCCACGCATGCGCTCGGCATGTGGGCAGAGCATGGAACGCCATGACTGTGGCTGCGGTGGCAGCTGCTGCTGCAATGGTCCTGGCTGCTGGCATGGGCACCCTCCCAACAGCAGTGTCGCTGTGGCTGCGTGGCCGCTGGCTGCGGACATTGCTACCCGCACCGCCGGCCCGCCTCACAAGCTGCACTTCTGCGGTGGCAGCGCGGCATCCATTCACCCTCACGGCTGCATGGCCATGCCCACGCTGTGCGCTGCGTGCCCGCCGTTGACCGTCACAGCCTGCGGCGGCTGAAGCGGTGGCAGCGCGGCATCCATCCACCCTCACGGCTGCATGGCCGTGCCCACGCTGTGCGCTGCGTGCCCGCCGTTGACCGTCACGGCCTGCGGCGGCTGCAGCGGTGGCAGCGACGCATTCGCCGCCGCCACTGCAGGTGGCAGCCGCACGTCGCGAAACCACGGGTGGCGTAGCGCGGCGGTGGCGCTGATGCGACGTGACGGGTTGTAGGTGAGGAGGCGTGTGAGCAGGTCGTGGGCTTGCGGCTCGGTGGTGAGGCAGGGCAGCGTCTGCGAGTGCGTGAGGCAGCAGGGCGACGAAATGTCAAAACGCCTGTGACCGCACTGCAGAATGACCGCTGTAGTTGCGTTTGCGCAGCAAGCAGAGTAGATGCAAGCACTCGTTTATGTGCCCGCATGCACTTACTGGCCAGCCGTGAGCCTGCCTCGGGATTCTCACAACCAGTCATGTGATTGGTGGCAAGAAGGTGCCCTCCTCACCTCTGCGAGCGTGCGCTGAGGCCAGTGGGGCACCTCCCCAAGGAACGACTCGGCCAGCAGTGAGCCCACGCCGGGCCAGTGCTCCTCACTGGGGCTTCCCAGCGTCCGAAACACCTTCATGATCATGCCCACCTGTGGTTTCACCATCACGCATTAGGGCATTAGGGCATGCGATGAGGGCTTGCGAGCGAGCAATGTTGTGCCGCCTGCTGCCCACCCACCACCACCCACAAGAACAGGCTTCACCCTGTTTCGTCCCGTGTCATGGATCATGCCAACTTTCCGCCCACTCCCGCACCTCTGTGTTTTCCTGGAAGATGGGGCGGAAAGCGAGCATCTCTGCCATGATGCACCCAATGCTCCACAGATCGATCGCCTTGGTGTAAATGTAGTTGCCGAGGAGAAGCTCTGGGGCACGGTAGTACAGCGTCACCATCTGCACAGCGCGCAGTGCCCAGCACACAACCCACGGAATGGTGGGGAAGCGTCACCATCTGCACAGGGACACCACACGCAGCGAACAGGGCGGTGGGGCAACGTGTGCAAGTTGTTGAGCGGGATACATTGCGGAGAGAAGGGCGCGCAAACTGCTGTGCAGAGGACGTGGAGGCGCAAACAGCGCAAACAGCAAGGTGTTTGAGCGAGGCACATCACACACGGCTGCCCATAATCCATCTCAACACACCCAAACCTGTGCTGCTGGCGGAGGTGGAAGGCATGCTGTGCGGCACAGGTGCGAACGCGAGCCTGCACTCACGTTTTCCGCATTGGGGCGGTGCGGCGGCAGGTACGTGCGCGCCAGGCCAAAGTCCGTGATCTTGACGTGGCCAGAGGCGCGGTCCACGAGCACGTTTTGCGGCTTGAGGTCGCGGTGCATGACGCTGTTGGCGTGCATGTAGGCCACGCCCGACAGGATCTGGTAGATGACCGACTGCGCGCGTGACGGATGGATGAACGAGCAGGACAGCAACATGGTATGGCATCATCGCTGCTGGCTGCTGCTCCTCGTGTTGCTGCTTACCTGCTGCTACACCACCGGCTGCGCGCCTGAACCGGGGACGGGGAGCAATTGCTGCTGCTGCACACGCTTCCTCCTTCCCTGCGCTTCCCTGGCCCTTGGTCCCCTTGATCCCTACTCGCCTTGACGTATGGGATTGTGGAGGCTTCTGGACAGGTGTTGAGGTGGTGGCGCAGGTCGCAGTCAACGAAGTCGAGCACGAGGTAGATGTGCTGCGAGCCGAGCGTGGAGATGATGTCGCGGAGCCTGCAAGCACACACAGGCAAGGCACACCAAGTCACAGAGGTGCGCACTGCATTGCCAGCAGCCTGTTCTGCTGCTCTGTTCTCTGGAGCGAGATCGTCGGGCGTGGCGTGCCGTTCGTGCTCGCTACGAACTTCGGGGGGGAACGAGGGGGAGAAGGGGCAGGTTGACGGTCCACCCGACTCGAAGTGGCTGCGCGCCTCGCTGCTCTCTTGCGCCCTGCGCTTGCCAACGGCACAGATCGATCGCGCCCGACCTACCGGACGACGTTCTGATGGTGCCCGAGCTCGCGAAGCGTGGCGATTTCGCGCACGGTGGGCTCTGGCAGGCCGCAGTCGTCCTGGTACTTGGCCGCGAGCTTCTTGATGGCCACCTCCTGCCCCGTCTCGATGTCCCGCGCCTTGAAGACCACGCCGTAGCTGCCGCTGCCCACCTGCTGGAGCTTCTCCCACTTGTGCTTCTTGAGGCAGCTGGCCAGGCCCTGCAGGTCCACGGCCTGGTGCCAGTGCTGCTGCTGCTCACTGCTGGGGCAGCCCCAACCAAACCGCTGCAGCTCGGGCTCGAGGTGTGGGTGCCGCCGCAGAGCCTCAGCCACCAGCGGCGTCAGCTTCTCCTCCGCCTCGCTGGGCTCCAGGTACACGCGCTTGAGCTGCTTGAGCAGCGCCAGCAGCGCTGCGATGGGGGGCAACGGCTCCTCGGGGGGCGGAGGGGCGAAGGCCGCAGCGTCCGTCCTGCCAGAGGCGCCTGGCGCAGCGAGCTCGTTGGACGAGCCGTCCGAATGCTTCTCCTCGCTGTTGCTGAGCTGCATCGTGGCAGGGATGGCGACTCGGTGCTGCACTAGTAGGGGAGCGCAGGAGGAGCGATGGAGGTGCGATCAGAGCAGCACGATGCGAGTGCAGCGTGTGCCATGTCGCTCGCTGTGTTCGCTGCTGCTGTGGTGGAGCGACTTCGAGTGTCTGTTTGTTTTTGGAACGAATGGGCCTCCGGAGGCCACCATCAAGTCGCCACAGCACGCAGCAATGTGCATCTGATGATCAGCATGCTGAGGAGTCCTCCTTCTCCACTGGGTGCTTGGGCGGGCGCGGCGGGCCGCTCATCACGTGCACGCACGGACACAGGCAGGCAACAGCAGCGGCAGCAGCCACAGTGTGGTGCAGATGTATTTGCGCTTTGGTGCCGTTCGCACGTTCGTGTGGCCGGGGTCTGCCATGCGCGCGCTTGCCCACCACACGCCCACGCGTCCCGCACACCACAGCCTTCATCCCACACACATCGCGCACACCCACCACAGGACACACGATGCCGCCGGAGCCGATGGCTCCGGAGTCTGCGGCACCCATCCCCGTCCGGACCTGGCGCGAGTTCGCGGCGGAGCTCCCCCTGCTGGGCTTCGCGGCGACGTTCGTGTGCATGTTCATGATCTGGATCGGACCGCTGCTCCGCTGGCTCTCCAGCAAGGGCCTCCTCCCAACGTTGCGCGGCGGCACCGCCAGGACGGCGCGAGAGCGCGCAGAGCAGCAGGACGACGCGCAGCAGCAGCAGCAGCGCGAGGAGCAGCACCAGGGCCGCCCCCGCGACGTGCAGACGCTCGCTTACCACCGCCAGGCGCCGGCCTCGGCCCACTCGTCTGGCACCATCTTTCTCTCTCCCGCGAGCAGCGGCGCCACAGGCGCGCCTCCTGTGCTCACGGTGGACCTGGTGCAGCTGCTGGCCGCTGCGGAGCAGGCCGTCGCGAGGCGCGCTGCCGCGCAATCGGGACTGAGTAGCGGCGCGTCCACCCCTCCGCTGCGGCTGCCAGCGCTGCAGGCGCAAGCGCGCGCCATGCCCAGCGGCGGCAGCAGCGCGCAGCAGCAGGGCACCAGCGCGGCGGCTGCGGGCTCCTCGGGCGCTGCCGTCGCGCACCACCGGCGCCCACGCTTCGCCAGCATGCTCCTGCTGCGCCTGTCTCGAGCAGGAGCAACGGCAGGGGCGAGCAGCGGCGCAGCAGCAGGGGGCACAGAGCAGCTGGAGAGGGCCAGCAGCGACCCAACAGGCTCCACGCCACCGCCCGCGCCCACGCAAGGCGCCGCGCACGCAGGCACAAGCACGCTCTACACCTCGCCCCTGCACCACTTTGCCTGCAACGGCAAGGTGCGTGCGAGGACGTGGGAGGACAGGAGCGTGGGCGGGTGTGGGCGGACGGGGCCCTCGCTCGCACGCAGCCTGCACACCATGGCGCGCGTGTACACAGGCTGCGTTCCCTTGTTGCTCTGCCCGCCCGCAGTTTGAGTTCCCCAGGGCGCAGCCTCAGGACACTGGCGAGGTCGCACGCGTGCTCATGAACTCGGTCTCCGACGCCTTTGAGAGCGTGTGCACCAACTGCGGCGGCTGGGCGCACAGCAACACGCTCTGGCTGCCCGGCTGCATCCGCGTCCTCGCCTCCGTCGCCCTCCTGCCCCGGGGCGCCGTCGCACGCCGGCAGCAGCGCCAGGGCCCCACCGACCCCGTCTGCACCGCCCCGCAAGCAGCCGGCGAGGGGGAGCGAACGGCCCAGGACATGCCTCGCGCGCTGGTGGACGGCCTGCAGCAGTTTGTCGGCGCAGCAGTCAAGCAGGTAGAGAAGGACCTGAGGCTGGGCACGCACTTCAATGTGGACGTGCATAGGATCACGTCGCCCACTCCGGCTTCTGATGAGCCCTCTTCCCCCCACCCCTCCTCCGCGTCCCCCTCCGCGTCACCACCACCACCAGCGTCGGCGGCGCAAGTGCAGCATCACCCCGCAGCGAGCAGCGGCGGAGCCCGCTCAGAGCGTGAGGGTCCACGCGAGCCGGAGTCGAGCAGCCCCAGCGATGAGCCGAGCCCCGCGACGGTGGACGTGCTGTCGAGCCTCATGCCGACGTCCGTCGTGCCGGTCTGCCTGGTGCCTGGGCAGACGACGGAGCTGACGGTGACCTTGGACGTGCCGCCAGAGGTGCAGCTGTTCGGAGCTGGCGGGGAGGGCGGGAAGCGTGAGCGCGAGGGCGAGGGAGGGGTGGCCGGCGTGGCGGTCCAAGTGGTCATCGCCTGCCGCAAGACGCTGCTGTTCGACGAGGGATGTGTGCTGGAGCCGGCGGGCGGCGATGGGTGGCCGTCTGAGGGTCCGGCGGCACGGCAAGCGGTGCTCAGGTGCGCGCTGACAGGTTTCGAGGCTGACTGCACGTACTGTCCTGGTCTCTCACAGTGCGACTTGACTGTTCATCGGCTCAACCTGCGTGGCGCGTGCCTGCGCAGGGTGAAGCTCCCCGCCTCTATGCTCGCCAAAGCTTGCGTGACGGGCGGCGAGGGCGACAGCTGGCCGTCGGCATCCCTCCGCATGCAGCGCCCTCTCGTGCTCAAGCTCTTCGTGCTCTCCCAGGACGACCAGACCAAGTCCGGCTGCGAGCAGCAGTCGTCAGCCACGCAGCAGCAGCAACGCTTGCTCGCCGCCACCCCGCTGCTGCTGTGCGGCGAGCCGCTGGCTCGCGAGCTGACGCAGCTTGTGCAGCGAATGGAGCTGGAGCTGGGGCCTTCCACAGGCGCCCCTGCCGCGCCACAGCAGCCCCGCCATCACGCTACGCCGCAGCAGCACCACCACCGCCAACAGCAGCAGGAGCGAGAGCAGCGTACGGCGCCGCTGCCACAACAGCAGCAGCAGCGCCAGCAGCAGCAGCAGCGTGCTGCGCCGCTGCCGCAGGCCTGGAGCAAGCACTTTGAGCCGCTGCTGCAGGACATTTGCGTTCTGTTCGAGGTGGCGGGACGCATCCGGGAAGGCGGCGCACACCTCCTGCAGCCACAGCCGCCACAGCAGCAGCAGCAGCAGCAGCCAGCAACGCTGCGGTCCGAGGAAGAAACCGCGCCACCGGAGGAGGCCAAGGGAGCGGGGCTGGAGGGGGGAGGACTGGTGGCGTCGCCAAGCCAGCCAGAGGGTGTGGGCGAACGCCGCGAGCACCCTGCTGGTGTCGCGTCGTTTCGCCAGGGCGAGGCTGGGCCCAGCGAGAGCACAGCGAGGGAGGGTGGCCAGGGCGGGCATGAGAGCGAGCGCGCGGGCACCGAGGCAGTGCATCAGCGCCAGGGTGGGCAGGAGAGTGGGCACAAGAACACTGGGGCGGACCCGCCAGGTCCAGGCGGCCGTGGCCATGACGCACGGCCTGGGGAGGGCCCGGGCGCGGAGCTGACCCACGAGCACTGGGAGGCCCTGGTCTCCCTCCTGCAGAGCGTGCTGCGCTACTCTGTGGAGGCTGGGCTGCCGCAGCTGCTCGCGGTGCTGACCTTGGAGGCGGCGCAGACCGGCGTGGTGTTTACGGCCGGCGGGCGGGGGCGGCAAGCACGCGACGAGGTGAGTGTGTGTGCGCGGGTGTGTCTAGCTTGACGGGGCAGGGCCTCTGTCCACCCAGCAGCAACAAGGCACCAGGGATCAATCGTGCGGAATGATAGGGCACCAGCCCAGACCAGAGCACTTGCAGTCACTCAGGCTCGTGTGTGCGGCGCTTGCATGCTGTGCACAGGTGTCGGAGATGCTTGGAGGCTACCTGCGGCGCGTGGGAAGCGACGACGGCGTTGCAGGTGCGCTTTCGTGCGGGCGGGCGGGCGTGTGCAACGAGCGCGTGCTGTTTTGCATTCAGAGGGCGGCAGGTGGACGCATGGAAAAGGCGACACGGCTCACAAGGCGATTGCGGCTGTTGAGGTTGTGCTTGTGCAGGGACGTGGAGGCGCCGCCTGCGCGCCGTGCTGCTGGTGGGCGGGTGCTCGGTGGTGGGCGCGGCGGCGGTGGCGGCGGGTATGTGGTGCAGCTGGGCAATGACGGCCTCACAAGGTGAGCCATGGTACCGGTGTTGCGCATCGTGTTTCTGGCGCATCAGCATCCTGCATCGCAGCTCTTAAGGTGCCCAAAGGTCCGCAAAGGCAACGCACCGCATGCGACCACCGCTGCAACACTGCTCTGCCATCCTTTGTGCTGCTTTGTGCTGCCAACATCTCCGCAGGCGTACGACCACCGCACTCCCATCTTACCACCACAACATCCCTCCTGCGTGCCCTGCTAGCGGGCCGGGCAGGCGCAGTCGAGGCGCAAGCGGTGTTGGGCTGGGTAGGCCGGGCGCTGTGGCTGCTGGTGCTGCCGGCGTGCGCCGTGTGGCTGCTGCTGCTGCGCGGCCCCTGGCTGTCAACGTCGCCGATGAGCGACACGGGGGAGGACGTGGAGGGGCAGGATGGTGTGCTTCCAGTGGCGGATGAGGTGGTTGCGGTTGGGGGCGAGCAGCAGCAGCAGCACGGTCCAATGCCTACCGGCGCAGCGACACACCAGCAGCATCTGCCAGGTGCCAGTTGGGGCGAGGGCAGTGGGGTGGAGGAGCGGCAACAGCCCGAGCAGCAGGAGCACCAGCAGCAGCCGAGCCAGGGCAGCGGCGATGCCACGCGGGAAGGAGGTGGGGAGGCGAAGAGGGCCGAGGTGGGCGAGATGCGGTGCCGGCTCCTGTCTGCGCTGCCTCGCCTGGGGCCCGCCGTGCGTGAAGCCCTCCGCGAGCGCGATCGGCAGCTCAGCAGCAGTGCCGGCCCCCCGCACGGCGACGGCACGACAACGCCGCTGGTGGAGCCGCGCGGCGGTGCGGCGGCGGTGGTGGCGGTGGCGCCGGGGCGTGGCCAAGCCGAGCTGCCGGCGTCGACGGGCTTGGGGCGCGCATACCAGCAGGTGTCGACGGTGCTGCTGTTCCGCGAGCCGCCCAACTGGGTCGTGCCTGCCACGACGCACGACTTCGCGAGGGGGGCGAGGCGCGAAGAGTCTGGCGGAGCGCCGAGCGCCGAGCTGGTGCGTTTGGAACGGACTAGCTTTGGTGGGGGGTGTTGCCGGTTGAAGCAGCGTAGAAGTCACGGCGAGCCATTCTGCTCTCAACATGGTGCGCCACAACCTGTTGCGTTTGCAGGAGGGCCGCGTGGTGGTGATGCGCCCCGGCGCAGGAGGGAGCTCCGGCGTGACATTCAGCGAATTGTCGAGCGCGCACTCGGACGACCTGCCGCAAGGCGTGCCGAGGGGCATCCAGGCGCTGGACATGGTGAGACGCCAGCAGCGAGCGTAGGCGTGCTCGCACAATGATGATTGCGGCTTGCGAGCCCAGCAGCATTGAATCAAACAGTCCTTGCCTGTGCTTGCCCTGCGTGCTGCGCAGGTTCTGCTCGTGCTTGAGGCAAACGCGTGCGCGCGGCAAGCCCCTCACATCTGGTCGGCGCTCCAGGCGTGCGGGGCTGCCGCCAACGCCGCCGCCGCCGCCGCGCCACGCGACGCACCGACCGTCAGCGGACCGCACACGCCAGGTGAGACGCGCATTGTTTGGGTCATCGCTCGGCCTCGCATACGCCGCGCCTGTGCACGCTTGCATCAATTCTAAACACTGTCGCCTGGCCCGCGCCCCTCGCTCGCGCCGCAGGAGCCGGCGAGGCGCGCGCGTCGCCACCGGCGCCTCACGAGAGTGCACTTCCCCTCCACAGCGAGACATCCGCCGCCTCTCGAGCGATGACGACAAGGAGCTCCTCTGCCGCCACCTCCGTCGCCAGCTTCGCCATGGCTCCGCCACCACCACCCCACGCGCACGATCCGCGCCCCGCTTTCGCCGCTGCGGAGCCGACCGAGCCACAGCACCAGTCTACCGAGCTGTCGCGTTCTCCGCAATCCTCGCCTCCTCCCTCCGATATCACCTCGGCGCCTCAGCTGGACTCAGCCGAGCTGCACTCAGCTGAAGCGCTGGCCGGCACCGACGGCGCAAGCAGCACCAGCACCAGCACTGCGCGTCTCCCGGGCATCAGAACGGCAAGCACAACCACCACCGCCGCCACCACAACCTCCACCACTGCCGCTACCATGGCGTCCACGCCAACGGGCAAAGACAGCAGCAGCGGCAGCAGCGGCAAACAGAGCGAGCTCACACTTGCCGGGGCGCGCACCAGCACTCCTTCCCGCACCTCCAGCCCCATGCCTAGCCCTAGCCCCGGCCTGCTGTCCCTCGGCCCTTCCGCAACGTCCTCCCACTGTAGCGGCCGCGCCGTCTCTCCCTTCGCCTTCGCCGCCACGTCCGACCTCAGCTTCGCTCCAGCTCCAGGCGAGCAATCAGAGCGGCTGCAGCAGCGCCCCACGCCCCAGCTGCCACTCCCGCCCCAGTCGGCACCTCCATCGTCACAAGCGCAGAGGCAACCATGGCAGTCGCCGCCTCCATCCTCCTGGCTACTCCCTCCACGCCCGCCTTCACGAGGCAGCACCCCACCTGCGCCCCACACCGCGCCGCTGGACCTGCCGAGGCCAAGCTCTTCATCCGGCACTGCGCCACTCAACCTGCCGCGGCCGCCACGCCCTTCCAGCACCACTCCCAGCGGCCGCGGCAGTGAACTCGACGTCAGCACTGCTGCCAACATGTACACGCAGCAGGATGGGCGCAACAGCAGCAGCCCCACGGACAGCACCTACGCACCCGTGGCCTCCCTCGCACCGGGGCCACTAGGCTCGCCACCTGCATCACCCGGCAACGGTGGTAACAGCGGCAGCGGCGGTGCCAGCGGCACTGGCTCTCCAGGTGGGCTGCTGTTTGTCCGGCCTGCGTCCGAGCCCTTTTCGCTTGAGAAGGTCGGTGCGGATGCGGAACAGGAGCAGGGCTGGCAGGCGTCCGCGGTGGAACAGTGCGCAGGGTCGAGCTACGGCGGCGGTGGTGAGAACGGCAGCAGCGGCAGCGGCAGCCAGAGCCGCCCCGCCACGCCGCGTGCGCTCCCGCCGGGCCAGGCGCGGGTGTCTGGGGTGGCGGAGACGGAGAGCACGCTGCGGACGTCGGCAGAGGAGGCGGCGGCGATGCTTGGTGAGCCGGAGGGTTTGGCGGAGCCACTGCCACTCCTGGTGCAGACAGCTCGACAGTTTGAGGCGCGCCAGGCTGGGAGTCCGCCAGGTGGTGTGGCGGGACACGCGGCGTCGCCTGCGGGTGCTTCCAGCATCGGTGCGGAGCCGGCAACCGCAGCAGCGCAGACGGGGCGTGGCGCGAGCTTCACTGCTCAGCTGCGGAGCGGTGCGGGTTTGCAGCAGCCCGCCCTGTCGTTGCCGTCGCAGCCGACTGCAGTGCGGTTGTACCGCGGTGGCAGCCTGAGCAGCCAGACCACAGCGACGGGCAGGGGGGAGGGCGCGCAGGCATTCGCAGCGCTGGGTGCGGGTGCCGCGGCTACCAGCGGGCTCGATGGCGGCCCTCCGGATTGGGCCGTGACCATTGGCCGCGATCGCAGCGGTGGCAGCGGGGAGGTTGCTGGGGAGCAGCCGTCTCTGGCATCGCAGCACCTGGTGCAGCTGCGGTCAGGGCGGAGGTCAGCGCAGGCTGCGAGCGGCAGTGCGGGCTGGGCGGGAGGCGTGGGGCAGATGATGCCAGCACCGCTCCAACGGGGCTTGCGGCACGATGACGATGGCCGGGAGGGCGATGGTGGGAGTGGCGAGCAGGCGGGTGGGGAGCACGGCACGTGGCCGCTACCGCCGCCGCTGCGGCTGGGCTTGTCTCCGCAAGGCGAGGGAGTGATGAGCCCCGCAACGACAGAAGCGGTGCTGTACGCCAGAGGCGCCATCACCAGCAGCGGCGTGCTGCCTGCGGCTGTCACGCAGCTGCCGCTGCCGCCGCCGTCGCCACGTCCTGGGCACGCTTCGCAGCAGCACGCGCCGCTGCTGGTGCTCCCGCAGCCGGAGAGCGGTGCCTTAAGCTTGCCGCCTCCCTCGCCGCGCCTGCGACTGCCAACGGACCTGGACGTCGCCTCGGCACTCCACACAGCCGCCACCGTTCCACCACCTTCGCCGCTGCGCAGTGGCAGCCTGGTGCTTCCTCCGCTGCTGCCGCACGCCGCCACCATCCCGCCGCCTTCACCGCTGCACAGCAGCAGCCTGGTGCTGCCGCCGCCGTCGCCCCGCCGCCACCATTCCGAGCTCGTCGGGAGCCCTGCGGAGGCCCTTATGCCACCGCTTTCGCCCCACCGCTACCACGCTCGGCCTGCAGGAGGTCCTGAGAGCGGTCTCATGCCACCGCTTTCACCCCACCGCTACCACGCTCGGCCCGCAGGAGGTCCTGAGAGCGGTCTCATGATGCCACCACCTTCGCCGCGCCACCACCACAACATGGAGCCTGCCGGAAGCACCAGCAGCGCGCTCTTGCCTCCACCCTCCCCTCGCCTCTTCTACGCTGGTGGTCATCACGCTGGCAGCGGCACTGGCTGGCACGAGTTCGACAACCAGACGCCGCTGGCGAGCCACGAAGCCACCCCTCGGCGCTCATACTTCATGATGAGTTCGACTGGCACGGGAACGGGCACTGGCGTCGCCATCAGCAGCGGCAGCGGCAGCGATGGTGTTGCCGTCGCCGGTGGCGCTGGCGGCAGCTCAGGCAGTGGAGCCTACATCGGCGCACCGACGGCAGAGGTGCTCGGGGGGCACAGCGGCGCGATCGGCGGGTTCAGCGGCGGCTTCATGCTGCCGCCGAGCAGCCCGCTTCAGCAGCGGCCCATCTCGCGGCAGGCGTTCGCCGCAGCCGCCGCGAGCAACGCGCTGTCGCCAGGGCTTGGTCCCGTCCCGCCGCCGTCGCCGGGGAGGCACCGCTTGCAGCCCCCGCCCTCGCCGCTGCTGCGCCAGGAGATCCTCAGCCGCTCGCAGATGCTTTTCCGCGACCCTACGTCTTCTTCCTACACTGAGGCCGTCTCCGCGCCGCTCTTCCGCTCGTATGGCCACGGCAGCGTCACCACCTCCGACGCCACGGCAGGCGCGCGCACGTCACTCGAGAGCGGCCCGGCACACCACGGAGGCCTCGACGTGTTCGACACGCTCCGCTTCGACACCTTGGGCGTGGGGGGCTCCGAGGACACCGGCACGACCACCAGCCCAAACGTGACGTGGGGACGGCGGTCGACGGCGCATATGATCGGCGGCAGCAACTTGAACAGCGGCACTGCCAGCGGGACGGACATGCCGGCTTCTCCTGTGGCGGGTGTGGGTGTGGTACTGGGCAGCAGCAGCGGCGGTGTGGGTGTGGGAGGGCGGGAGGAGTCGCCCTTCGCCATGCGGGGCGTGCAGACCCTCGAGGGCATGGATCGGCGGGGCGAGCATGGCGTACACCCGCAGCCCTCGCCGCAGCGCTCGCCGCAGCACCAGCAGCCGCGCTCCAGGCGTGGCAGCCAGCCCTACTCGTCGCTCACACGCGAGCTCAGCCTGGCTCCGGAGCGCACGGCTGGCGACTCCTCCGCATCGCTGCAACGCTTCCCGCCGCTGCGCTCCACCTCGAGCAACCTCGGCAACACCGGAACGGCTACGCTGCCCATCGCAGCAGCAGCCAGCGGCGCAGCTGGCAGCAGCAGCACCGGCCCGTCTTCCCAGCAGCATCAGACCGCGTCCAACACCGCCTCCCGCTCTAGCGTCACCGTCTCTTCACCCGTGCCTCCGCCGTCCCTGTCTACGGTAGCAGTCGGTGGCCCAGCAAGCACTAGCACGGGTCGCGGCGGCGGTGCTGCCGGCTTGCTGCGGGGCGATGCGGGAGAGATCGGTATCCATGCAGGGCTGGGGCAGCTGGGTGGGATGGAGGTGCTGGAGCAGGCACCGTTGCCAGCGCTGGCGGCGGCGCTGTCACCAACTGCATCGGGGGGAAGCTTGGGCGCTGCGCTGTTCCCTTCACCGCTAACGGGTGCAGTGACGGAGAGTGGGGCGGGAGCGGGTCTGCGCGGGGCGCATGCGCTGGGTTTGATGGGGGCTGGTGGTGGCGAGGGTGGCGGTGTGGCGGGGAGGTGGTTTATGTTGGACCCGCCGAGCACGGATGAGGTGGAGGCGTATGTGGGTGGGTTCAGCAGCACGAGTTTGGATGCTGCAAGGAGGAGGTTGGGGGAGGTGGGTGGGAGTGGAGGGGACAGTGGCAACAGCAGGCACCCTCCGTCGCCGCACCCGGCGGCGCGGCTGTCGAGGGAGGACGTGCGCGTGGATGAGGAGGAGGAGCAGCGCATGCAGGTGAGGTTGGTGGTGGTGTGTGTGTGTGTCGAGCTTTACGTCTGGCGCGGCCATCTCTGGCAAGCAGATGCGTGTGTGTGTGTGTGTGTGTGTGTCGATGTTTGCATCAGTTTGGTCGCCTCGGCGGGGCCGGAGCCCACTACCGGGCGAGTGTTCTGTGTTTAGCTTGCAAACGGGGCTTCAGGCCACATCAACCAAGGCAGCACGGATCACGTGTGTTGCGGGTGCAGAGTGTGCTTCTCTGGCAGTCGTCGCGCTTCACTGGCACATTCCCTTTGACAGGCTGTGCTGCAGCCACTTGCACCGGACAAGGCCCCAAACGCCCTCATTCCTACACCACGCACCACGCAGGAGGAGTTGATGCAGTGGGCCAGCCAGCTGCCGCTCATGGCCGAGCACACGCAACCCACCGAGCCAGGCCCCACCGACCACCACCACCACGACACCACCGCTGCCACAAGCAGCGGCGCCAACACCACCAGGACTACTGGCTCCTTGCAAGGTAGCGGTGGCAGCAGCATCCGTCCCACGTACGCCTTCTCGCTCCACGCCACCAGCCTGCCCCAGCGGCGCACCAGCAGCGCCAGCGCCAGCGGCGCCGGTGCCGCCACGGGCACCAGCGGCAGCAACGCCGTGAGCGGTTTCGCACGTGCGGCGTCTGAAGCAGTTGGCTGGGCGGGCGCAGCCACCACGGCGGGGACCAGCGGCAGCAGCAGCATCAGCGGCTTTGCACGGGCTGCGTCCGAGGCTGTGCCAGTGGGCGGCGGCGCGACGGTGACGGCCACCAGCGGCAGCGGGCTTGCGGTGGTGGGGCTTGGGAGGGCTGCGTCGGAGGTGGTGGGAGGCAGCTCTGGTGCTGGTGCTGGTGGGGAGGCGGCAGGAGGGACAGCGGGAGGGGAGGCTTTTGACGCCGCGCCGCCGAGTGTGTCGTTGGACGAGCTACTGCCTGTGGAGTACTCGGAGCGGGCGGTTTCGCGCATCAGCGATATGCTGTCGCCGTCGCCGCACCAGGAGGAGGGAGTGGTCGAGTTGCCGCAGCGGATGCGCGTGTTGGGAGGCGGGGCGATTGCCGCGGCTGTGCTGGGTGGTGGTGGTGGTGGTGGTGGTGGTAATGGGGTCGCGGCGATTCAGCTGACGCCTGCACAGAGTTTGGATAGTGGCAGTGCAGGCAGCGGGATTGGGGCTGTGGTTGCGGGTGTCTTTGGTGTGGAGGGGTTGTCGCCACGGGTGCGGCGTAGCAGCGCTCCGGCTGCGCTGGCGCTGCGGCTGGGGCGCAGGGTGCGGGGCCCGGCGCTGTCGGTGCAGGAGGAGGAGGAAGGCGAGGCGGAGGAGGGCGAGGAGCTGGGCGACAGCGGCGGGTTCGCTTCCGCCGATCCGGTGAGCAGCCCGCTGAGGAGTCGACAGCGCCGCTCGCTTGGCAGTCGGCGTGCGCTGGCGGCTATCGCCACAGGGGGCAGCAGTCGGGGGGAAACGGCGGAGTCTTCGAGCGTGAGCGGGACGGGAGCGTCGCAGCCTTCGCAGCGGACGAGCGTGGAGGGCAGTGTTGGTGGGTCTGCGATGAGTGACTCGCGTACCAGTGGCGACGCGGGGGACGGCGGGAGGATGGCGGCAGGGAAGGCGGGCGGTGCGGCACGAGGCGAAGAGGGGCTGCTGCCAGGGGCCGCAGCTGGCGGCGTGGAGGGAGGCGAGGTAGAGGGCGAGGGGACGTCATTGATGCAGCTGCGGGGGCGCTACCTCGCTGTCCTCTGCAGGTGAGCTCGTGTGGCTTTGCAAAGTCTGTTTGTCCGTGCTCGCCACCACCGCACCACTGTGGCAGCTTGCGGCAGCTGACCACACACTGGCAGCGGGAGTGCAGGGAGGGGGCAGGGAGAGGGCAGGGAGAGGGCAGGGAGAGGGCAGGGAGAGAGGTATTGCAGTGCCATCGTCTTGCCTTGCTGCTGCAGGCAGTGGTGTGAGCGTTTCTTGTGCCACCATGCAGGGTCCTCGTCGACCGAGACAGCTTTGAGCACGCGCCGTCGCTGTGGGTGGTGCCGCCCTCGTGTCCCTCAAGCCAGTGCGCGGTGGACGTGGCCGCGGTGGTGCAGGCGGACGCAGGAGAGGAGAGTGGCGAGGGTGGTGGTGCGGGTGAGCAGGTGCCGCGGCTGCTGTCGGTGCAACTGGATGACCCCGTGTGCGTGAGGGTGCAGTGGCGGGTGCTGGGCCGCATGGCCTGATGACCTGCTCTGTGCTGGGGTGAGCAGGTGCCACGGCTGTTGTCGGTGCAGCTGGAGGACGCTGTGTGCGTGAGGGTGCAGTGGCGGGTGCTGGGCCGCATGGCCTGATGTGCCACACTGGTGTGCAGAGGGACGCTGGGTGCGGTTCCGAGGAGTCTGCAGGACCGGATGTGGATGCGGATGTGGATGCGGGTGCGGATGTACGGATGTGCGGATCTGGAGTCGCGTGTATGAGTGTCTGTGTTGACGTGGTGCTGGTAGGACCAGGCAGGACAGTAATCACTTGTGCGTGGGCGGTACGACGTCCTTTTCCGGCATCACTGCTCTCTGGTTGCTGCACTGTTGGCGCGCGTCGGTCAGCACTGTTGGCGTGCGTTTACACAAGTGCTGGAGAGCTCAGAAGTGCCGTTGCAAGCACCCTGTGCACCACACGTTTGTTCTGTGAGCGAGTTCGAATCGCTATGATTTCATATCGATCGTGCTGCGCGAAGAGATCGCAAAGCACGCGCGCGAAAGAGGCGGCACACCAAGCTATGGGGAGATAGCCAGCGCGTGCAGGCTCCGCGATGCAAATTAACAGCCCCGGCGACTGCCTGCTGGTGCTGCAGGGGCTCGCCAAGCAGCAGCACCTCAAAGCCGAGGTAGCTACGCTTCACAACGCAGCCGCAATCGCACCGAGTCCGCCTCCATGCAGCCCAGTCCTGCCTTTAGGCATTGTGGAGGGCCGGGCCGCAGGTCAAGGTGCGCCATCTGCCAACGCCCGCCCGCCCACAGGTCGCAAGTGAGCTGCTGCTGGAGGTGCTGCAGCAGATACACGACCACCACGCAGCGGCTGCGCCAGCGCAGCGGCGCCATGGCGGTCTTTTCGCTTCGGGCGGGGTGCCGGCAGCGCTGCGGGAGCCTGGGTCTCCAAACAGCGACGACGAGGCCAGCAGCGGGCACAGCAGCAACGCGCAGTGGATGCTGTGCCTGCGGGCGCTGCTGCAGATCTCTGGGCAGTCGCCAGAGCTCATGCAGGTGCGATCGGCGTGTGCACCTGCGCCTAAGTGCGTGTGTGTCGCTGGCGAACGGGGCGGCCAGCCACAGCAGCCAAGGCAGCAGGGAGCAGTAGAGAGACAACATATGTGTGCTGCTTTTCATGTCGGGATCGTGCTGCGGGCAGGAGCACCAAGGAGCACCAGCAGACCAAACGTGCCAGTGGCCTCACACTGGCCATGATACATACTGGTACTGATGCATACTGTATGCCCCGCTATAGCGGCATCTAAACAGATGCGCGCACAGCCTCACACAGCCACACCCGGTGTGCGAACGTGTGTATGCAGGAGCTGTCAGGCCTGCTGCAGATGGAGTTCATGCTCCGCCCCAAGCTCGTCTCCACCCTCATGCAAACCCTACAGTCCACCCTGCCACCACCAGCGCTGTCATCATCACCAGCAGACGCTGCCGCACAGGAGGGTGGGGGCCTGCACACCGCCGCCAGCGTCAGGTGGCATACCGCCACGCTTCGAGGGCTCATGGAGCATGGGCTTGAACCCTCGGCGGGTGACTTAGTCATGCTGGCAGGTGCAGCAAGCTCCGGTGGCGGTGTTGGGGTGGCCATGGGTGGGGGTGGAGGTGGAGGTGGAGGTGGAGGCGGGCTGATGTTGGGTGGGTCAGTGGCGAGAAGGGCGGCGGGGGAGGGGGTGGTGGGGGTGGAGAGGGGGCAGGTGGTGCCTGTGGAGGCGGCGTGGGAGGCGCTGGCTGCGGTCTGCGTGAGCTGCAGGTGGGTGAACTGGTTGAGTTGGCTCTCTTTTCTCTGTGGTTGAAAACTGCGGAATGCAGGTGTGTGGGCAAGGTGCGGACGCTGCAGTACCACATCATCATTTTTATGGTATTCTCTGGCTGCGCCTGGTGTGTCCTCACGCAGGAGCACTAGGGCCCTGCAAGCCCTAGCCCACCACGCCATGCAGCTCCTCCCAGGCATGGACGCCTGGCTCCGCACCTCATGCATGGAGCTGCTCTCCCGCGCCTCCGCCTGCACCCTAACCTGGGGCGGGGCGGGCGCCATGCTAGGGCTTAGCGCTCACAGCATGCTGCTCGCGCTCGACAGCAGCACTGCAGCTGCGGCCGCCGCCAGCGGCGCAAAGAACAGCACTGGGAGCTGCCAGGTCAGCACAGCGGTTGTGAAGCTGGCAGGAAGCTGCTGCTGGCTCGTGCCGCCGCCTCTGCCTCCACCCTCTACCGCCGCGGCCGCGGAGCAGGGCCTGTTTGCACCCGCAGCAGCAGCCGGGCAGCAGCAGCAGCAGCACGGAGGCGGGGGGCGGGCGGGTGGCGCCGCTGGTGATGCCACGCCCGTCCACGCAGACCCTAACCAGGGCACAACCGCGCAGCATGGGGCGGTAGGGCTTAGAAGCGCCATGAAGAAGAGCAGGTTGCGCGCACCGCCGCCGCCGTCTCCAGCGGTACAGGATATTGAGAGGCTGGTCAACGCCCCGATTGAGGGTTTGGGCGGGGCGCATGGGGGGCGGCGGGGCGGGGCAGCGGTGGCGGGCGGGGTGTGTGGAGTGGGTGTGTGGGCTGCGGCGGGGATGAGGTTGACGGTGGCGCTGGTGCTGGGGTGTGCGGAGGGTGCGCCTGAGGTGGCGAGGGGGGTGGTGGGGAGGCTGCTGGAGCACGTGACGTCTGCAGGTGAGGTTGACGGTGGTGCTGGTGGTGCTGGGGTGTGCGGAGGGTGCGCCTGAGGTGGCGAGGGGGTTGGTGGGGAGGCTGCTGGAGCACGTGACATCTGCAGGTATGCCAGTGTTTGTGTGTCTCAGTTTGAAGAATCCACCTGGTGCTTTGAGGGCACTTGACGTCTGCAGGTGTGACTGTTCGTCTCTTGGACGTATGGACTTGGTGCATTTAGGGCACACCATATCATGCGACATGGAAGGTGTTTCGCAGGTCTGTTCAGGCGCGCTTGACTGAGTGTACAGCCTGCCGATGTACCGTGTACCGCCACGTGCAGGCAGCATGCAAGGCTCCAGCGTGCACTGGGCCAGCCTCGCCATCCTGCTGCAGCAGTGCGCCGACGCCGAACTGGCGCAAACCCTAATCGCCGGCTCCATGGGCCATCAAACCCTAGGCCCGGCAAGCCAGCAGCGCGGTGCTGCTGGCGGCGGTAACGCTGGTCACAGTGGTGCTGGTGCTGGTCGCGGTGGTGGCGGTGGCGGCGGTGGTGTTGGTGGCGGTGGCGGTGCTGTCGCCAGTGCAGCAGTCGATG
This sequence comes from Chlorella sp. KRBP, assembly GCA_004335735.1. Taxonomy (NCBI): domain Eukaryota; kingdom Viridiplantae; phylum Chlorophyta; class Trebouxiophyceae; order Chlorellales; family Chlorellaceae; genus Chlorella; species Chlorella sp. KRBP. The sequence goes on along the minus strand of QAXK01002042.1, from coordinate 429 downwards.
ACGTGCCAGGGTGGGTGGAGGGCCTGGTGCGCGACGCTAGGGCCCACGCCGCCCTCACCTCCATGTGGCAAGCCCTACCGGTGGTGATGGAGGCGGTCAACGCACAGCTCACCTTTGTCATGTCGGTGAGTGGTCACAGCCCCTGTCATCATTGCATGGCGTTCACGACAGGTGTCATGACGCTGCGGCCGTCACAAAAGATCGCCAGGCAACAGCCCCTGTGTGCAAACACGTCTGTGTGCTACACTTGGTGGAGGCTTGCTTGGTCGAAAGCTTGCTTGGTTGAGGCTTTTTGTGTGTGTTGCTGGACCTCAGATGGTCAACTGTATGCCACCCACAGCTACCCGCACAATCCTTTGCAGGTGGCGCCCCTCCCCGCAGCGCAACGCCTCCTCCACCTGCCTCCCCCCCTCCCTCGCTCACTATTGC
>QAXK01002041.1:0-18299 GCA_004335735.1 Chlorella sp. KRBP | reverse complement strand
CTTGGTGAGGCCTGCCTGGCGATTTTTTGTGACGGCTGCAGCATCATGACACCTGTCGTGAACGCCATGCAATGATGATGATGATGAGCAAACCTGTCCACTCACGTCTGGCTCCTCGCGGCGCGCCCTCTTGGCAACGGGCAGCCCCTCCACGTCCGCCTCGTCCGCCTCCAGCTGCTCACCCTGCTGCACCAGGCCCCCCGCACCGCCAGCGCTCCCCACTCCCGTGGCCCCCTCAGCACGCCGCTCCTCCTCCTCCTCCTCGTCATAGTCCCACAGCCCCTGGCGCGCAGCCACACCCTTGCCCCCACCAGCTCCCACACGCTTGACTCCACCCTGCTGCTGCTCCTCTCGCTCCCCCTCCTGCCCCACCTCGTCCGCCGCAGCCGCCATGGCGCGCCCCTCCTCCTCTCCCAAGCGCTGTCCGCCACGTCGCGAACGCGCCGCCACTGGCTCGGCGACAGGTGCCGGCCCCCCACTGTCCCTGCCCACACCAGCCCCCGCCTCCTTGTCCCTCAGCGACAGGTCAGGGTCCTCAATCTCATCAATGGAGCCCCCCATTGGCAGCGTGGCCGAGCGACCTCCCGGCTCGTTCCCCGCACCGCCGCTCGCACCACGGCCGCGCTTCTTGGCCGCACCCGATGGAGCCGACGCCTTGCCCTTGCCCTTGGCGCCGGCCGCGCTCGCCTTGCGCGAAGCGGGCTTGCCAGCGGCGGGCCTGCCCAGCGGAGACGGGGACGGCTGCGCATCCGCTGGCTGCTTGTGCTGCGCTGGGGCGGGGCTCGTGGAGAGGTGCGATGCGCCAGTGGCCGGACGCGCTGTGCCGCGCCCCTGCGTGCCCGCCTGTGAGGCCACACGGCTGGCCACGGCGGTCGGCAGCGGTGGCAGCAGCAGCGCCGCCTTGCCCCCCTTGCCGCCCCCCTGGGAGCCAAGAGCAGCCAGGCGGCCCGTGCCAGTGGCCTTGCCACGGCCACCCGCCAGCGGAGAGGCGCCGGCAGGGCTGCGGCTCCCCTTCTGCTTGCCCTTGCCTTCCCCGCGAGGCGCCTGCTTGCGGCCCGCCCCGGCCCCCTTGCCCTGCCCTCCCTTGGGCGCGCCTCCAGGCACCCACTCGTCATCGTCGCTGTCCGCGCTGCTCTCACCCGCCCCCTTGCGGCCCTTGGCCTTCTCCTTGCCCTTGTCCTGCTGCTGCTTCTGCGCACCGGGAGGCGTCACCGCCTTGGCCCCAGGCTCAGCCGCCGCAGCGCCCTGAGTGCTTGCAGCGTGGCCCCCACCAGCCGCATGCAGGTGTGCGGGCGATCCTGCTGGGTGCTTGAAGGTGCGACCCAGTGGCGAGGGGGACAGCTGCTGCGTGGCTGCGTCCAAGGGCTCCGCAGGACGGCCCTTGCCGGCCTCCGCACCACCTCCTGGCGCAGCGTGCAGCCAGTCGGGGCTGCCACCAAGCTCCTCCTCCCCACCCGGCTGGTCGGGCGTGATGCGGCTCGCGGGCGCTGCTGCAGGCGCCGTCACTGCGGGGCCACGCTGCTGCTGCTTGGGATGCTGAGCCTCCTCAGCCGCAGGCTTGGTGGACACTGCAGGCACACGGCCCTTGCCCTTTGCCTTGGCTGCGCCACCTGCAGCGGCAGCGGCCGCCCTGCCCTGCTCGCCCTGGGTGGGGCGCTGCTGCTGAGTGCCGCCCTGCTGCTGCTGCTGCTGCTTGGGAGGCTGCTGAACGTTGGGCTCTGGTGAGGCGGCGCGAACCGGAGGCTGCATGTCGGGCGCGGGTGCGGTGAGCTGCTGCGAAGGAGTCGTCATGGCGCTGCTGGTGTAAATGTGCATGCCCCTGCGCACACACGAGGCAAGCATGCGGCACGGCTTGTGAACGCACGTGACAATAACAGTCCACGTGAAGGTTTGCATTGCATGCCAGCGTTGATCATGGCAAGATGACACTCGCGCATGCGTCCACCAAACACCGCAGACGCACACCTGGACATCTTGATCGGGCGGCTGCCAGGTGCCGCGTTGCCCGCATGCTTGTGCTGCGGCTGGCTGAGGTCGGGGAACACGTTCTGGTCCTGTGACAGGTTCATGACCAGGGTGCGTGGGAGGCGCTGCAGCACAGGGCCCACGGCTGTCTTGTTGCCCACCACAGTCACGCAGAAGGGCCTGCGCACGCACACGGCACGCAGGGCGGATGTGCACCGGCTTAAGTCAGAAGCAGAGCCACCTGCACAACGACTGCTGCACTGTGTGATCAGGGTGCACGTGGCACTCACCCGAGTGAGGCAGCGGCCTCGCTTGCCCTGGGCGCGGTGCCACGCTGCGCCACGTCTGGGTAGTCGTGCAGCGTGAGCACCACCTCGACCAGCGCGTCGTCACCCTCCACGTCCTCCACCTTGGCGTGCTTGATCTTGCTGAACATGACATCCAGGCACTCGTGCTGGCCACCAGCCTGCATGCAGGGCACAGGCGCATCACGAGGCACTGCCGCTTTGTGCACCGCTCAGCTGCAAGCTGACATTGCGCAAGAACAGAGCTAGCTTGCACACAGAGCATGCTGTTGCGACGGCCTGTGTCACGTGCGCACCTGCTCCTCCTCCATGAGCTCCACCCAGAAGGTCATGTGCTGGTTGCCCACGTCCACGCCCAAATGCGACGGAACAATGTGCTCAGACGCGCTGAACGCGATGGAGGTGGCCTCGAACGTGTACACACTGCGAACAGCACGTGTGTGTCCAGCACCCTCAATGCTAAGCACGCCGTGTGCATGCACTGGTGCACGTGTGGTGGCCTGCTCACATGGCATGGGAGCGTGGCAACGATTCAGCGGCTGGCACTGCACAACACCGCCGGCACCAGCACAACTGAAAGGGTGTGCGTGAGGACCTCTATCATCAGTCACCTGGGCGAGGGCGCATGTGCGTTGAGCGCCAGCACCACCTTCCTCAGCTCCTCCTCCAGCACCACGTTGCGCGTGCTCTTGCCCAGCAGCTCCTGGAAGCGCTCTTGAGCCTGGAAGGCACCACCGGCATCCCGCAGCGTGCTTAGTGCCAGCTAGCCAGCAGGCCGCGTGCAGACTGCGTGCAAGCGCAGTCCGTGTACGCCCACTCACCTCACGGACGACGAGGAACTTGGCAGACCCAGTGTTGCGCAGCTCGCCTCGGCAGCACCGGTACAGGCTCTCCAAGAGATCCATCTGCGCGCACACGTCGCAGGAAGGCACACAAGTTAGATGAAAGGCAGAACCGTGCAGGGTGCCCTTTGCCACAGCTGAGGTGGGGCTGGCGTCGCCTTGGCTATCATTGCGGAGCTTTTGGCAGGTGCATGGCAGTAGCAGTTCTCTCTGCACACCTGTGTGGGCAGGTCGCCGCACGCCACCAGGAAGGGTCCAAACACCAGGCTGGCCTTGGTGGCCAAGGTGCCGACGATGGCCTGGTTGCGCTTGGAGCCAGTGACCAGCTCCAGCAGCAGGGCGGCGGCGTTGCGCGAGACCTCCACCACCATGTGCTTGGACTGAGGCAGGCACTCGAGCAGGACCTCCAGAATGTGAGGCCCGAGCACCTCGCGCACCTTGATCATTCCAGGCTGGATCTGCCCGCTCGGCACGCCTGCACAGCACAGGGCGGGCATGCCACACGGTGGTAGTGGCGAGCCTTTTACACGACAGTGACGAGCAGTGGCGGCGGAAGAAGCTTCACCTGAGGTGGGCACGGAGACGTTGATGATGTCGCTGTAGACCTGGAAGATGAGTGCCAGCAGGATCTGGGCCTCGTGGTCCACCTGAGGGCGGGCAGTGACCAACCACATCGGTGTGGCTGCAGGTGCAGTGACACGGACGTGTTGATGCCCGTGCGTCCTCACATTGCCTGCGCATGGCCCGATGCCACATTGTGACCAGATGGTGTTCACCCTACCACTCACCAGCACGTCATGCATGGAGAAGACGCCCTGGAGGACGGTGGACAGGAGCTTGGTGATCTCGCGGTCGAGGAACACCACGGCCAGCGGCGTGCTGCACACGCGCAGGAGCACAGAAGGGACACATTGGTGCATGCGGGCCACGCGTGAGAGCGTCCCGTGGTGTCCGCTAGTGCCATGGACGCACGCGCCGCACCTGATGGTCTGTGGCAGGAGCCTGAGCACGGCCGTGATGGTGTGCCCCTGGACGGCTGGGTCCACGCCGTGCTCCTCAGAGTCCAGCTGCAGGCAGGCGCACAGGGGGAGCCGCACGAGTCGCAACGAGGTGCGCGCCAAGCAGGAGGTCGGCGCCCAGCCCCGCGCGCCCTGGCGCCGAGCAGCTCACCAGGCGGAAGCGCTCAAAGATGGCGTCCACGAACTGCTGCATGGCCTGCGGCTCCTCCTGCAGCTCGTGCCATCGCGCGTCCTCCTCGAGCTCGACGGCCTTCTCGCGGCGCTCCTGCCCCAGCCGCGTGAGCCGCTCGCCCGCTTCCGCGTTGCTGATGCTGTCGTCGCGCAGCGCCTCCTGCGCGCGCGCACGGGTGGCGCAATTGTGGCGACTTGGCGCGGGTGCCGCAAGGTGGCAACGACAGCGCGCCACACACAGCCCACACGGGCGCGCCAGAAGCGCCGGCACTCACTATGACGGCGCGCAGGTGCTCCTCCCCCACGCTCGCGTGGCCGAGAGGCGTGGCCATCGAGAGAAAATTTCAAACTCGGCCGAATGTCTATGCTCAGCCGTGCTTGCGCAGAGCGCTGTGCCTGCGCTTTGTTCTGCCAAGGATGGCGAGCGCGACTCCCACCAGCTCTTCTCCGCTGCCGCAGTGCGCAAAGCGCAGCACGCCCCGCAGCGCCACCAGGGCTTGCGATGTCCATGTGGTGAGAGGGGGAACCACACGGCCCGCATCCGTCCAGCATAAGCTCCGAGATGCAGTCCACGATGTTGCGGGGTGTGCCTTTCGCCTCGGGCAGCGCCGTCGCTCGGGTGCAGCCAGGTGCGGAGTCCACGGCCCTCCAGGCTCGGCGAGCAGCGCGTTCTGCGCGTGGGACGCACGCATTGACTGCGCGTGCCATTGTGCTGCTGCTCGCAGGCCGTGCGTCGCTGGTGGTGGAGGCCGCAGCGCTGAGCCGGAAGCAGAAGACCCAGAAGCGCCACGCGCGCCTCAGGCACAAGGTGCGCAGGCAGTGGGAGCTTGCGAACGCCTGACCTGCTGCATGCGTCCATCGTGTGGCGCTCACGCCGTTCTGGTGCCGGTACTGCCACTTCGGCCTCGCGCGTGCAGCTCTCGGGCACCACCGAGCGCCCGCGCCTCTCTGTCTACCGTTCCAACGAGCACATCTATGCCCAGGTGCGCTGCTCGCCGCCGTCTGCTTCGCCAGCGCCAGAGGGTGTGGTCGCCAAGCATGCAACATCGGAGCCACACGGCGCGTCTGGATGCAGGTGATTGACGACACGACGGGCAGCACGCTCGCAGCGGCCAGCACGCTCAGCAAGGACCTCAAGGAGGCGCTCAAGGACACGAGCGACACCTGCGTGAGTCTGGGCCACCCGCTGGGAGGCAGCAGCAAGCAGCAGGATGCAGCAGCAGCAGGGTGCAGCAGCAGGGGAGGATGCCACTTGCTACTTGACCAGCTGGTTGCGGTGATGCTGACGTGCATGCGGCGCATGGGGCGCATCACGTTATGGATGGCGTGCGCAGGCAGCAGCGGAGGCTGTGGGCAAGCGCATTGCCGAGATCTGCACCACCAAGAACATCACGAAGGTGGCATTTGACCGTGGCGGCAACGTGTACACTGGCCGCGTCAAGGTGCGGAGTCGTGCTGCGGGCCAGTCCGGCGTCCTCGTGAGGCTTTCCAGATGGGCGGCAGATGCGTGCTGGTCATGCCATGCGGTGCATATGGCCGCAGGCTGTTGCTGAGGGCGCGCGTGCCGCTGGGCTGCAGTTCTAGGCGCTGAGGCGGACTGCGCAGTCAGCGTCGACTTGCCACACATTTTTGACACTTTTGAGGGGTTCCTGTAAGCCAAGTTCACGTCCAACTCCTATGTGCGGTCTCTATTTGGGGGCCTTGCCAAGCAGCCGCAGCACGTCTCCGACCAAGTAGAGGGATCCAGTCACCAGCACTTGCAGCTGCACCTGCGGACGCTGCCTGGCCATGAGCCGGAGCCACTCCAGCGCGGAGCTCAGGCTGGGCGCCACGGCTCCCTTGGCCGGCGTGTAGGGTGGAAGCCCTGCACACGCGGGCATACCATGGACTACACAGCATTGCGTGCACGACCACCACACCGTGACCACAGCTGTGCCCCAAGTGTGTAGCGCACCTGGCGTTCGTGGCAGTGCTGGCGCAGCAGCAGGTGGCGTCAGGGGCCTTCCAGCCTCCCTGGACAGCAGCTGCTGGTGGTGGTGGGCGCAGTGTGCCTCCCAAACGCCTTGCAGCTGCACCTGCCAGCTGTAGTCGGGCTGCGGCACAGGTGCGCCTGACGTTGCAGGGGCACTGTGGCCTGAAGCCGCTGCAGTGGTGCCGTTGCTGTCCGCTGCAGAAGAGTGCGGGTGTGGGTTGCGCTTGGTCGCCAAGAAGCCGTACTGAGAGTTGGGCGGCACAAACACGGCGTGCGCAATGCCGGCGCCTCTGCTGACCAGGCCGCTGGACAGCGCAGGCAGCAGCACCAAGGGGTCCCGCTCCTTCATGCAGTTGAAGAGCAGCACGCGCTCCACCTCGGAAGAGCCTGCACATCGCACACAGCAGGGCCAAGGTGCTTTCGCGGAAGCCTGAACACAGCAACACGGCGATGCAACCTGGCCATGCCTTACCTAGCGCGGGCGGCTGAGCGCTGGCTGCGCTAGCAAACCACTCGGCGCACGTCACCATGCTCTCCGGCGTGTGCGCCCCATCAATGTAGAAGGACAGGCGGCTGGTGGATGGCCAAGCAGTCGGCTGTAGGCTGGCTGAGGGTGAGGGCAGCGTGCCGTTGCTGTGCCCGTGAGCAGCAAACTCCTCGTCGTGCACCACCTGCGGCACGCTTCCACAGCCTCTGTGAGTACGCTGTGCCATGGCCCACGACGCACTGCGTTCCATGCACACACTCACTTGGCTCCTGCCGGGCCAGGTCGTGGTAGCCAGGCCTTGGGCATACAGCTGCGGCAAAATGCCCTGGTGCAGCAGCTGCACGCGCTCACGGGCCCCGTCGGTGGCAACGCCCGCAGCTAACGCTTCCTCCTCAAACGTGGCGCACAGCTGCACCGCCATGCCACCGTTCATGCGCTGGTGCTGCCCGCCCAAGGACATGTGTGCACCATCGCCCTTAGTGCTTGCACCTGCGCACAACGATGGTAGCATGAGTTAGGGGCAAGTGCACGTGACGCCTCGGCTCAGCAGAACGCCACTCACCACTGGCCTCCGGCAACCAGCTGTCCAGCGTCCCCACCTCTTTCAACGGTGCGCGCACTTGCGCAGCCACCTCCTGCGCAACAAACAGAGGAAGCAAGCGTGGTTTCACGGCACACCCAGGTACGTTGCCGTACTCGCGGTGCGAGTGCTTCAGCAGTCCTCACCTGCAGAGCTTCCAAGGCGTCTGCCGGCTGCGCCACGATGAAGCTGGGCCGCCCTGGTTTGAGGATGCCTGCCTTTTCCCGGGCAATTTTCTGCGCATCAGCGGATAAGCCCGGGGGACATGTTGTGCATGGGAGACTTGATGGTGACAATGGCAACGAGCGCGCATGGGCAGCCCATAGCAACTCACCGGCAGTGTGTCCCCAAGCATGTCCATGTGGTCGAAGCCCAGCGAGGTGATGCCGCAGACAACCGGCTCTGGCACAATGTTGGTGGCGTCGAGCCGGCCGCCCACCCCAACCTCAAGCACCACCACGTCCACGGTCTGCTCCAGGAAGATCTTGAGCGCTGCAGCGCATTGACGTTACGCAACCACAAATTTGCAGGCCCGGGCCAGGCCCGTAGGTACGAATGCTGCCGCATGACGCAGCCTGCGAGCCCCTCACCCAGCAGCGTGATGAAACGAAAGTAGCCAGGCACGCCGACCTCAGCTGTGGCCGTCGCTTTGAAGCGCTCGTAGCAGTCCCAGAAGTGCCGCTCAAACACCTCCTTGCTCACCATCGCCCTGCAATGCACCCACGGCAGCACGAAGTAGGCTCACGGTTCGTGCGGGCTCCCTCTGCTGCACCACAACGACCTGGCAGGCATGTGCTCTGCAAGTGCGCACCCGTTGACGCGCACGCGCTCCCGCACGTCCACCAAGTGAGGTGAGGTGTAGAGAGCCGTGCGGTAGCCACAGGAACGCAGCACGCTCTCCACCATGGCGCAGGTGGAGCCCTGCACGACGCGCAACCGTGACCAGTGGAGGAATGGGATGGCAGCACTGCTGACCCCCGTGGTGCAGGGCAGCGCCATCCTGCTTGCGCACCTTGCCCTTGGTGCCGGCCACGTGGATGACCCGGAGCTTGCGCATCTCCTCCGTGGTGAGCCCCACCCTCTGGGACACACCAAGGGAGCCAGCAAGGTCGACAGCATCCCTGGCCCCATCAGCAGCCTGCGATGGCGGTGAATGGAGCGTCCTGCTGATCAGGCAGCCGCCGCGAGCGCACCTCCATGTACACGGGCATGTTCTCGAAGGCGTCCCTCCATCCCTTGGCGTCAGCGCGGTTCTTGAACGCGATCAAGGAGCTCAGAATCTCCAGCACGTCATCGTCCAGCGCCTGCAGCGCCGGCGCCTGCCCAGTCCCGCCAGGCCCGGCCTGCCCGGAGCCACCGCCCATGCCAGCCATATGGCTGCTGTGTTGTGGATGAGCTCTGCGGCGCTCTGGCCGTGTAAATCTGGACCACCAGGGTTTTGTTCTGGTGAGAGAGAGAAGAGCGTGCTGCGCAGACGATGGCCACGATGTGCTGAGCTCCGAGCCGTTGTTCCCTTGTGCAGCGCTCCTGCAGGGCGCGTGCTCGGGCGTGAGACAGCCATGACTGGGGAGGCAGGAGGCGAGCGCGACTTGCTGCTGGAGGCGGTCAAGAGCGGCAGCGAGCTCCACGTGTCCCTGGCACTCAAGGCGCGGCCCAAGGACGTCAACAGGTGCGCACAATCGCGAGGTTCCCCGAGTGAGGTGGTGCCACGAGCAAGTCTTCAGGCAGATGCGTGCCGCTACGTGCGTGATGTGCTGCACGCAGGCAAAGCTCCTGTGATGCCTACCCTTTGACTTTGGCGGTGCGCGGGGGCGGGTGGGGGCGGCGCCTGGCCGCGCCTGCGTCGGGCGGGTGCACAGCGCGGTCGACCATCGTCTGGTGCTGTTCTTGGCCGTAGGTGTGGCGCAATTATGCAGCTATCGTGAGCCGGCTGCTGGCGGCAGGTGCTGAGGTGGAGCTGGCGGATGGCGAGAGCGGCTGGTGAGCAGCGGCGGCAGGCACGGCTGGCAGTGCTTGGTGCCCCCAGACATGGGTGGCCCACAGCCAACCTCACGTGTGCGCCTTGGGGTGCACTCTCGCAGGACTCCACTGCACAAGGCCATGTACCTGGGCCACCTGCACGTGGCGTGCATCCTCGTCAAGGCAGGGGCCAGCCTGGATGCACTGGACCACAAGGTACGGCCTAAGCACGCACCAGTCGTGCTGTGTGCAGCCTGAGGGGTCCCGGTGTGTGGGAACTGGCTCCCAACAGGACTCTCTTCACGTGCCCCTTTGTCGCAGCGCCGCACACCTCTGGACCTGCTGTCAGCTGAGCTCAGGCCCTACATGCGGCAGCAGCCGCAGCAGCTTGGAGACGAGCCAGTCCTTGCGCCTGGCGGCGGCGCGTCGGTGCATTGCTGGGGCAGCGGGGCCAACTACGCCTTGGGCACGGGCAGCACGGACTTTGCCCTCAACCCCGTGCGTGTGGAGGCGCTCGAGGAGCTGGGAGCGGTGCTGCAGCTGGCTGCCGGCAAGTTCCACTCAGCAGCCGTGGGCAGCGACGGGCGGCTGTGGACCTGGGGTTGGGGGCGGGGCGGCAGGCTGGGTGAGTGCGGACTGGGCAGGGGACGAGTGACATGTCGCGACCAGCGCTGCCGGAGTAGCAAGGAGGCAGGTGGCGAACTGGGGGACAAGCGGTGCCTTTGGATGTGCCGTTGGTTGTGGTGCAGGCCACCCTGACTTCAACATTCACAGCGGGGAGACGGCGCTCATCCACCCCTGGCCTGTGGCGGGCCTGGGCAAGCGGCAGGTGCGCGTTGTTCCAGCATAAGGGCATAGTGTGCGAGCAGTGCATTCGGTTATTGTTGCACGGTGTCAACAGGGGTGCGGTCCTTGCGTGCTCGTCTGCAGATGCTGAGCGCTGCAGCTGGCAAGCACCACATGCTTGTGGCCACAACAGCTGGCGAGGTGTTCAGTTGGGGCAGTGCCAAGAGCGGCAAGCTTGGCTACTACGGGGATGGGGACACGCAGCCCACGCCAAAGCGGTGAGCGGCCAACTGGCACCACCCTCTTCAAGCCGCTGCTGTGTGGGTCATATCTGGCAGCAACAGCTACGGCTGCTTGTCGGGTCGTTGCAACGTGTGCAGGGTGGCTGGTCTGCAGCGTGTGCGTGCTGTGGCGGTGGCTGCGGCCAACAAGCACAGCGCGGTGCTCACCTCGTCGGGAGAGCTCTACATGTTTGGCGACAACCAGGCAGGCCAGCTGGGGGTAGGCACACCTGACTCAGCGTGCAACCCGTCACCTCGCCTCGTCGACTCACTCAAGGTGCGCCCGCCTGCACACGCCTGCGTGCATGACTTGCGAGATGGTTGGCTGCGGGGCACTCACATTGAGGCGCCATTATGCCGTCTCACTCACTGGCGCACCACCTGGCGCAGCGCCTGAGCAGCAGTGATCCTCTTGCAGGGGATGCTGTGGATGCGATGAGGGGTGTGGGTCGTCTGCCCTGTCTTGTGCAGGGCAAGACGCTCGTGGCCGTGTCGGCCGCCAAGCAGCACACGGTGGCGCTGACCTCAGACGGGGAGGTCATCACATGGGGCCACCAGGTGGTGACGCCGCGCCGCGTCAACCTGGCGGGCAGCAGGGACGTGTGGCGCACTGCGGCCGGGGGGGCGCCTGGGGCCACGGGCACGGGGGCGGGGCAGGGTGCGTCCGCACCTGGCAACGGTGCGGGCACGTCTGCGTCTGGCCCGGTGCAGGCGGGTGCGTCAGCGCTGGGTGAGCTGCTCCGCTTCCACCGGGGCCACGCCGAGGTGGTGCGTCCCGTGGCGGTGGCGGTGGCGGCGGGCTTCACGCACACGACGGTCATCACGCGCACGGGCTGCGCGCTGGTGTGGTGGAGCGCTGACCCTGCGCTGCGCGTGCACGAGGTGCAGGGACAGCTGGCAGGTGAGCAGCTTGTCCTGCGGGCTGTGCGAGCGCACTTGCTCCTGCTTGCTGGCGGCACCGAGCTCGTCTCTGCTGCTGCCTTTGTCCTTTGACCACACTGCAGGGCTCAAGGCGCGGCACGTGTCCGCAGCCAAGACGCGCACGGCCATCACGACCGAGCAGGGAGACGTCTTCATCTTTGAGGCAAAGGACCTCGCCAAGCCCTCATGGCGAGACTCCTCAACCCTAGACACCTCCTCTTCCTTCTTTGCGGGCGGCAGCAGTGTGCCGGGGTCTGCAGCTGTCGGCGCCTCACCTGGCCCGCTGACCGGCAAGCAAGCAGCTGACGTTGGAAGCGGCAGTGGGGCGGCGCCAGCTGCTATCAGCAGCGCCAGCAAGGGCCGCCGCCCAGCTACAGGAAGCACCGCACCTGGCGCTGGCTCTAGCGCTTTGGCCCCCCTGCCGGCCATTGTACCTGTGCGGGTGCCAGGCATCAAGCGCGCGGCACAGGTGGTGGTGGCGGAAAAGCACACCATGGCCCTCACCTGGTGGTCCATGCCCCCGCTGCCTGACGCTGAAGGCACCCTGCCTCACCACCAGGGGCCCACACCCGCCTCTGCTGTGTCAGCCAGCGGCACGCCGGGGGCAGCGTCAGGCTCCCGCAGGCGCACGCACCAGTCGGGTGCGGAGGAGGAGGACGGGGCAGGGTGGCAGGGTCAGCAGCAGCACCACCACCACCACCACCACCGGCACCGGCACCGCCGTGGGGGGGATGATGACGTGATGGTGGATGAGGAGCTCATGATGCTCCATGGGGGGGCGGCGTCCTCATCAGGCACTAGCTCATCAGGGACGGACTCGGATGGTGATCTGCCAGGCAACCCAGCCCACCGGCACCAGCACCAGCACCACAGGCAGCACACGCAGCGCCGGCAGCAGGGCTCCTCCGCCTCCACTGCCAGCCGCAACCGCACCCGCCAACCAGGCAACCAGGCAGCAGGCGGCGCCCCTGGCGCCGCAACACCTTCCTCGTCCCTACCCACAGGCGGCGCTGGCTGGATGGCAGGGGCCATGGGCGGCAGCGGCAGCAGCAGGAGCCACCCTCACGGTGGTGCCTCCACCTCCCTGACACAGCCAGGCGGCATGCCCAGCAGCTGGCAAGAAGCTGCAGGGCACCTCCACGCCTCGAGCCTGGGCAGCGGCACGCACGCCGTGGGCAGCAGGGCGCAGGGCGTGGAGAGCCTGCAGGTGCTGTGTCAGCGAGCCGTGGCGCAGGGCTTGGTGGAGCCGCGCACCGCGCTGCCGCTGCTGGAGTGGGCGGACGCAGCGGGGGCGGCGCTGCTGCGGACCTACTGCCTGGCCGTCACGTTGAGAAACTTGGACCTGGTACTGCTCGAATCACTGCCCGCCCTGCTGGCACTGCCCACACACCTGGTGCGTGGGTGGGGTGCCCTCGCTTTGTGTGTGCCTGCACCACTTTGCTAACGTACGTCATGGCAAGACAGCTAGCACGGCAAAGTGACGGCAAGGCTCACTTTGTGCATGCGTGGCCGGTTGTGGAGCGCAGGTGGTGGAGCTGGAACAGCACTACCGCGCCTGGCTGCAGCCGCCACGCGCCCAACCGCAGCAGGCGCGTGGCAGCAGCAAGCGCAGCAGCGGGCGCGGCCGTGGTGGCGGCACCACTGCTGCCGACACTGTGCCAGGCAGCACGCCGCCTCTCGGCTCCAGCCCCATTTCCGGCAGCTGGATTGAGCGTGCGGCGCACATGCACCTTCACCAGGCGACGGGCACCTCCCCCGGCGTCACCACGCTGCTGTCGCGTGCGCCGGAGCTCAGCACCAGGAGGCAGCAGCTGCTCTCCACGCTCCAGGCGCCCCGCCGCCCCACCAGCGTCCCGCCATGGCTTGACGGCAGCACAGGTGAGGGACTGCTGCCCCAGGTCAGCGGCAGGCTGCTGGCGCACGCGTCCCAGGCCGCCCTCGCCGCCATCGGCCACATTCCCAGCAGCAGCACAGCCAGTGGCGCGCCGGGCCTGCCAGCCGCTGCCGCCGCTGCGTCGCAGCACCACAGCGCCGCCTTCCGTCCAAGTGGGCAGGAGGAGGCGGCCGAGGCGCAGGCGGCGACGGCCAAGCTGGCGCGCACTCTGGGGAAGAAGCTGCAGCAGATCGAGGCGCTGGAGCAGCGGGCGGCGGCGGCGGCGGCGGGGCTGCCCGGGGCAACGCACCTGGACGCGCAGCAACAGGCCAAGCTCTGCTCCAAGGCAGCACTGACCGAGGCTCTGCATGTGAGCGGCTTGGTGTGCGCTCTCCCTGGCAAGTGCACCTTGTACAGCGTGCGTGCTTGACAGGCGTGCCGTGTCCCTGTGCCGTTGCCCTGCAGGCTCTGGAGTGTGGCGCGCCGGTGGAAGCTGTGCAGCAGCTGCTCACCCATGCCAACGACATGGCGGCCAAGCTAGCAGCTGCCATGGAGTCTGCGCCCTCACCCGCCACACCCGGGCAGCCAAGCAGCAGCCTCACCCGTGGCATCACCACCTCTTCTCAGCACCAGCAAGGCGGCAAGAGCACGCCAGCCGGCCAGCAGGACGAGGCAGCGTCGCTCACACGGCGCAAGTCCAAGGCTCAGCAACCCGCACCACCCTCCTCCACCTCCACAACGCCTGCAGTGCAGCCAGGCGTCACCACGCTGCAAGGCGGTGGGCCGGCGGCAGCAGAACGCAGCGCTCCTTCCACACCTGCGGCAGTGCCACTAGGCTCCTCATTAGGACCTATTGCCGCCGCCGCACTGGGTGGCTCTAGTGCCAGGCTCACCAGCTCACTTGACGCCGCAACACCACCCTCAGTGCCGTCCCTGCTCCCAGCCACTCTGCCACCCGGCCCCACAGGCACGCCAGCCGGGCAGGTGGCACCGGGCGCTGCAGCGGGCAGCGGGGCCGCGGGTAATAAGGAGGCAGGCAGCACTGGCAGCAAGGCCAGCAGCAAGCCACGCAAGGGCGGCCTGTCCCTGCTGAGCATGCTGGGTGAGCTGGACAAGGTCAGCACCCCTCAACCTGCTCCCCAGCCTTCCCTGGGTGTGGCGGGGCGCGCGTCCCCTGCAGTGCCGGGAGGCGCACCCAAGGCGCCTGCGTGGGGGGGCGCGGCTGCTGCCACGCTGGCGGGTGCGTCCGTGCCACTGAGGGACCTGTTGGAGAGGGCGGCGGGGGCTGGCGCACAGCAGCAGCAGCAGCAGCAGCAGCTACCAGTCAGCCAAGGCAATGCGCACCAGGGCAGGAACGCGGGTGCCATGTCACCCGTCCCGTCCCAGGCTCAGCAGGCCACGGCTGCTTTGACACCCAGTGGCGGTGGTGGTGGCTCCGCACGGTGCGCACGGTACTCTTGCACTCTTGCAGGCACTGGACTGACGCTGCAGTTGCCACATGCCGTGATGTTGACGGAAGACAACCGAGGACAATCATGTGCCTGATGCTTGACTGGTCCACGCAGGCGTGGCGCTGGTGCCGCACCCCCTTCCACCACCTCCCTGATAGCCCTGGCGGCGCATCCGTCCATCAGTGTGGTGGCGGCTGCAGGCGGCAGCACACCCACACCCGCCCCGACTGCTGCTGGTGGTGGCGTGCGGCTGAGCCTGGCTGAGTTCATGGCGGGCCGGTCCACACCCACGCCTGCCGTCGCAAAGTCCTCCCCTGTGCTGGTCAAGCCACCCACGCCGGCCGCTCAAGGGCCCGCATGGGGGGCTACAGGGCCCCTCCCGGGCGCTAGTCCCACCCACGGCAGCGCCTCAGTGCTTGCCGGGCCCAACCTTTCCCTCAAGGACATTCAGGCGGAGCAGGAGAGGCAGAGGGCGCGCACCGCCGCCCCCATTGCACGCGCGGCGGCAGCGGGACAGGCAGGTGGCGCAGGCGCTGCGGCTGCGGCAGGGTCAGCGGCTGTTGGTGGTGCTGCGAGTGTGGCGCCGATTGTCATCCCGCCTGGTGGAGGTGGCGGTGGCTTCTCGTCTGGCAACGTGCTGGGGACGTCACCGCCTGCCAGCAAGTGGTGAGCGCTGCTGACTGCGCTGGTTTGCTGGGCGTGCATGTCGAGTGTGGACAGGAACCGCAGCTGACGCCTGGTGTGCTTGCTTGTGTGGCTGGCGGTGGCCGCAGGTTTGTGCCCGACCCCGTGGAGCGACCTCAGGCATTGCCAACGATTCAGACAGAGGAGCAAGCCATCAAGCAGATCCTGGCGCTCTACAAGGGACGCGGCGTGACAGTCTTGCGTGTGCCTGCCCACGTGGCGGCATCGTCCCGCTCAGCAGCAACAGCAGTGGGGGCGTCAGGCGTTGCAATGCCAGAGCCACCACCCCACACACAGTCCTCGCAGTGAAAGCGCCAAACAGCGTGCACTCATATTTAATGGCACTCGCACACCGGACAGCACCAAGGGGGCCAAGGTATGCGTGCTTTTTTTGCTTGTCCTTGCTCACAAACAAATTTTCAATTCTGCAACATCCCCTGCAATTGTCCAACTCAGTGCGCAATGTGCCTACTGCCACAGCCACAGCCGCTGAACGTTCAGCCTAGGTGGCCCAGCCGTTGCGCAGCAGCGTGATGCGCGTTGCCATGGCCGCCAGCGCCACGAAGGCAATGAGCGCGTACATGCAGCTGAGGATGATAATGTCCTCGGTCAGCGAGTCAGGGTCCACACCCAGAATCTGCGTAGGTGCAGGACCACCACCGCACATGCACACGCAGCGTGATGGCCGAGCCAAGGACAACATGCTGCGGCACACTGAGGTGCACACGACAACGGTTGCCTGAAGCCTCTTCACGCAAACTCTGCATCCAAACCTACGGCATCAAGCAGATGCAGATCGAGCCTTTTTACTAACTCACCGACAGGAAGAGGCGCCCTTGCACTGGTGGCACAGGCGGCAGGCCCTCCGCCGTGAGCTGCAGGGTGAGTGGCTGCAGCTCGTTGATGACCAGTGCCTGCCACGTATACCGCATGGGACTGCATGTGCGGGGGGCAGCAGGTGGTGCACGCACTTGCGTAAGCGGGTGCAACGGCCTACGTAAGGCCGTTCAGCCAGTGTGCGATAATGGTGGCCAGCATGGCAGTCCACCCCAACAACATGCCGGTTTTGCGCACACCCAACCACCCTCGCCCCGTCAGTACACTTCATCAGGTTGCTGCGTGAACCCCAGCTCATCCCTAGCGCACGCCCCTCACACCTGATGTAACAAAGCCATCGCAGCGCCCAGGTGATGGACGAGGTGCGCACGAGGAACCCAGCAAAGAGCACGCAGATGATGAGCATGAGGTTGAGGATGAGCAGGGCGCGTCCCATGGTGGGCACCAGGGCGGAGCACGCTAGCGCCAGCGCCCCAACCTGCACGTGTGCAGCACCACGACAGCCACACTAATCGCCGCTGATGATTGCCCAACCGCTCAAAGTGCCCAGGCCAAGCGTGCGGCTGCTCACCAGCGCCGTGTACGTCATGAAGACGAAGAGGTAGGTGACGAATGCGTCTGCCGAGGGGCGCAGGCCCATGAGCCAGTAGAGCAGCGCCGTGAAGGCGGCGGCCGGCAGGCCCCGCAGCAGGACAGAGTCGAGCAACACCTTTACTGCCATGTAGGTCCAGGGGTCGTAGTGACGGCGCACCATCTCACGCTCAACCACCTGCGGCACCATTGGCACAACACAGGGCATGGGCACAAGGTGTCAGGTGGTGGCTGGAGTGTGTGTGGTGTGTTGACGACGCCGAGTGTGCGTCCGACGGTGGGCCTTTCCTCACCTGCCTCTCCAGCTGCAGCAGGTCCACTGCCGTGACCGACATGAAGGCGAACAGATTCATGGCGAAGAAGATGACACCGACGCGGTTCTGTGCGCCTGCACAACAGTAAGCAGGAGGAAAGCGAGGGCGCAGACTAGTTGCCTCAGAGCCCTGCAGGAAGCCAGCAGATACACAGGTACGCCACGACCTACTGCGCCGCACCTGCCGTGTCGTTGCCGGTCTGGAACACCGTGAACCCGACCACGATGCCCAGGAGGATGGAGAAGACCATGTGCATGAAGACCAGCGCCGGGCTGCGCGCCGAGTCCACCAGCCCGCGCCACAGGATGATGCCCACCTGCCGCAGCCACGGCGCGGCCTGCGGCGCCACCTGGCCGTAAGCGGACAGCGAGGCGGAAGAGGCTTCCACTGCGCCGTGCTCCTCGTCCCCGCTGCTGCTCCTGCTCCCCTTGGACAGGCACCCGGGCAGCAGGTTGCCCAGGCAGGAGCCCACCCGGCTGGTGGGTGCGGAGCTGGCGCTGTGTGCGCGCTCCACCTGCCCCTGCTGGTCGTCATCTCCCTGTAGCGCTAGCTGGCGGATGTGCTGCACGAAGGAGGGCTGGCTGATCCGGTCAAGCAAGGGCCCGACGCGCTTGCGGTTGCCAACCACCTGCGGGCGGGGAGAGGGGAGGCACCGGCGCACGGTGGAACTACAAGGCTGCGTTTGTTGAGCTTCAGATCCCTGGCGCAGCCACACATGGCCCATGCTAGGTCGTTGCACTCTCACCTCTAGCATGTGCTCGGCGATGAAGGCCTGGACGCTGCAGGGCAGGCCAAGCGCTGCAAAGGCGTCGGGCGCGTCCCCGGGAGGCCCCACGTACGCCACGCGGCCCTGGGCAATCAGCAGCACCTGCACAGCACCGCGCAGAACCCCACCGCTGGTTAGTACCGCTTGCTGCATGGGCGTGGCGTGCCAAGCAAGCCCCCAACACACTGGCAGCAGCACTGATGACATCTCACAAGCTCTCCGATGCCTGCTCCACGCCACCCTTGAAGTGTGCAGGCAGTGGGTGGTGAGCCTGGCCTCACAACAGCTGCCAATGTCTGCTTGCACCACCATGCGCAGCTACCAGTGGCGTGACTGACCTTTGAGAGCATGTTGAAGATGATTGGTGAGGGCTGGTGCAGCGACGTGACGACGATGCGCCCTCCCGCCGCCACCGCCTGCAGCGTGTGCAGCACCTGCAGCGCGTTGAAGCTGTCCAGGCCAGAGGTGGGCTCGTCCAGCAGCAGCAGCTGAGGG
>QAXK01002039.1:0-10670 GCA_004335735.1 Chlorella sp. KRBP | reverse complement strand
GTGGTCTTCTCGACCACCCCCGCCGTCGGGGTGCTCACGGCATCGCCGCTACGCAGGGGTTACTTGAACTCCTCCGTGTTGACCGGCGCCCAGGCGCCGTCCTTGACCGCGTACACGGTGAGGACGCGCGACGTGGTGTCGCCGTACTGGTCGAACGCGACCTTGCCGGTGACGCCGTCGAAGGAGACCGAGCTCATCGCGTCGATCGTCGCCTGGCGGGCCGCCTCGGCGGAGTCGGCGTCCTTGAGCGAGGTCTTCAGCGCGTTGATGATCGAGTTCGCCGCGTCGTAGGCGTAGGCGCCGTAGGCCTCGTAGGGCTCGGCGTAGCCGCCCTTGCCGTAGGCGTCGACGAAGGCCTTGGCCGACTCGAGCTGGTCGGTCGGGGCGCCGACCGAGGTGGCGAGGTCGCCGGTGGCCGTGGAGCCCGCGAGCTTGACGAACTCACCGGAGTAGATGCCGTCGCCGCCCATGAGCGGGACGTTGAGGCCGGCGGCCTTCATCTGCTGCGAGAACGGACCACCCTGCGGGAACTCACCGCCGTAGTAGACGGCCTTCGGGTTGCTCGGCTTGATCTTGCTGATGACGGCGTCGTACTTGTCGTCGTCGGGGTTGATCGTCTCGGCCGCGACGATCTTGCCGCCGAGCTTCGTGTACTCCTTGGTGAAGGCGTCGACGAGGCCCTGGCCGTAGGTCTTCTTGTCGTGGACCGTCGCGACCTCCTTGATGCCCGCCTTCTCGAAGAGGTAGCGCGCCGCGAACGGGCCCTGGATCGAGTCGGTGGTGCAGGTGCGGAAGTAGTTCGGGTACGCACGCTTGGGGGCCGTCGCGAAGTCGGCGCCCTGGGTGAGCGACGGGTTGGTGTTGGCCGGCGAGACCATCGTGATGTTCGCCGAGGCGAGCACCGGCTGGACGCTCTGGGCCACCGAGCTGTTCAGCGTGCCGACGACACCGACGACCTCCTTGTCGGAGGCCAGCTTGGTCGCGGCGTTCTTGCCGACGTCGGGGGTGGCCTGGTCGTCCTCGGCCGCGAGCTCGAGCGTCCAGCCCGGGATCGCCTTGGACTCGTTGGCCTGCTTGATGGCGAGGTCGACGGAGTGCTCGATGCCCTTACCGAGGGCGGCGAGGTCGCCGGAGAGGGGCGCGATGACGCCGATCTTGGCGACCTTGTTGTCGCTGGAACCACCGCCGGTGTCGCCCGAGTCGTCGCCGCCGCGCGTGCCGCAACCGGCGAGCGCGAGCGAGGCGACGAGCAGCGAGGCGCCAACGGCGACCACGGAACGCTGAGGCACGTTTCCTCCTGGGGAATGTTTCAGTGTGAGCGGGTGCTCCTGCCCGCTGTCGCGAGCACGTCGGGACTGTATCCGTGGATCGGGCCGGATCCGAGGACCTTCCTCGGGATGGTGCCGACTTGTTACCTGCGGTTTCCGCTGGTGGGTGTACCTCTGACCGCTGTCCGGGTGTCCACAGGCGCCGTCCAGAGAGGCCGTGGATACTCGGGCCCACCAGTCACCGGACCGAGAGGCCCCCCTGATGAGCAGCGACCCCTCCACCCCGTCCGCCCCCGAGTGCGTCTGCCTCAGCCGGCGCCAGAGCTTCCGCGCCGCCGGTGCCGTCGGCGCCGCCGTGGCCGCCACCGGCACGCTGGCCGCCTGCGGCTCCGACGACGTCACGACGGCGGCCAGCTCCGCGGCCAGCGCGGCCGGCTCGGCCGCCGCCGAGGCCATCAAGGCCGCCGACATCCCGGTGGGCGGTGGCAAGGTCTTCGAGTCCATCTCGACCGTCGTCACCCAGCCCACGGCCGGTGAGTACAAGGCGTTCTCCTCGGTCTGCACGCACCAGGGCTGCCAGGTCTCCGGTGTCGCGGACGGCGTCATCACCTGCGCCTGCCACGGCAGCCAGTTCGACGCCGCCACCGGTGAGGTCAAGCAGGGACCGGCCACCAAGGCCCTGCCGGCCAAGTCGGTCACCGTGAGCGGGGACGGCCTCTCGGTCTCCTGAGCCGCGAGCAGCCGACCCCGGTCCGGCGCGTCGACGACGACGAGCGGCGGGCCCGGCTGGCGCGTCGCCAGGGGCTGGCCCCCGGGTGCGGCTTCCCGGACGCCGTCGCGGCGGCCGACGCCCTCGCCGGGCTGCACGCCACCGAGCCGGCCACCGTGCACCTCGGCGTACGGGCCCGGGCGCCGGGTGCGTCCGTCGCCGACGTCGAGTCGGCGCTGTACGACCGGCGCGACCTCGTCAAGCAGACGGCCATGCGCCAGACCCTCTTCGCGGTCCCGCGCACGCTGCTGCCGGCGATGCTCGGCGGCCCCGCCGCGCGGGTGGCCGCGAGCCTCTCGGCGCGGATCGCCAAGGACGTCGAACGCTCCGGGGTGTCCTCCGACGGCGCCCGCTGGCTGGAGGAGGCCCGCGCCACGGTGCTCTCCGCGCTCGGCGGCGCCGAGCTCACCGCGCCCGAGGTCCGGCGGGCGGTACCGGACCTCGACGTGACGATCGAGCGGTCGCCCGGTACGAAGTGGGGCGCGAGCGTGCCCGTCGTCCCGCAGGTGCTGTGGCTGCTCACCGCCGAGGGCCGAGCGGTGCGGGCCGGCAACGCCGGGCCCTGGCGCCTGTCCACGCCGCGCTTCGCCCGCAGCGAGGCCTGGCTCGGCGAGGCCGCCCGGCCGCTCGAGCCGCGGGCCGCCCACGCCGCGATCATCGGGCGGTGGCTGCGGGCGTTCGGCCCCGGCACGGAGGACGACCTGCGCTGGTGGCTCGGCGGCACCCTCGGGGCCGTGCGCGGCGCCCTCGCCGACCTCGGGGCGGTCCCGGTCTCCCTCGACGGGTCCGCTGCCGTGGGCTGGCTGCTGCCGGACGACCTCGACCCCGTCGAGGCGCCGGACGCGTGGGCCGCGCTGCTGCCGACCCTCGACCCCACGGTCATGGGCTGGCGCGGCCGCGGCTTCTACCTCGGCGACCACGGTCCGGCGCTCGTCGACACGGCAGGCAACGCCGGCACCACGGCGTGGTGGGACGGGAGGATCGTCGGCTGCTGGGTCCAGGGCGAGGACGGACGGGTCCGGGTCGGCCTGCTCGAGGACGTCCCGGCCGGCGCGCGCCGTGCTCTCGACGCCGAGGCCGAGCGGCTCACCGCGTGGCTCGACGGCGTGCGGGTCACGTCGATCTACGTCTCGACGGCGATGCGGGCGGCGGCGGGCTGAGCGTCGGGGTGTCGGGAGCGCGGCCTAGGGTGGACGCGTGGCCGACCCGTCGACGTACCGCCCCCGGCCGGGCGAGATCCCCACCGATCCCGGGGTGTACCGCTTCCGCGACAAGGAGGGGCGGGTCATCTACGTCGGGAAGGCCAAGAGCCTGCGCTCGCGGCTCTCCTCGTACTTCCAGGACATCTCGGCCCTCCACCACCGCACCGCGACGATGGTGCGCACCGGCGCGAGCGTCGAGTGGACGGTCGTCTCCACCGAGGTCGAGGCCCTCCAGCTCGAGTACGCGTGGATCAAGGAGTTCGACCCGCGCTTCAACGTCAAGTACCGCGACGACAAGTCCTACCCCTACCTCGCGGTGACGATGGGCGAGGAGTTCCCCCGGGCCATGGTGATGCGCGGCGCCAAGCGCAAGGGCACCCGCTACTTCGGCCCCTACGCCCACGCCTGGGCCATCCGCGAGACCCTCGACCTCGCGATGCGCGTCTTCCCGATGCGCACCTGCTCGGCCGGCGTCTTCAAGCGCGCCGGCCAGGTCGGGCGGCCGTGCCTGCTCGGCTACATCGACAAGTGCAGCGCCCCGTGCGTCGGCCGGGTCGACGCCGGCCACCACCGCGACATCGCCGAGGACTTCTGCGACTTCATGGCCGGCAACAGCGGCCGCTTCCTCTCCCGGATGACCGCCGAGATGAAGGCCGCCGCCGCCGAGCTCGACTTCGAGAAGGCCGCGCGGATCCGCGACGACATCGGCGCCCTCGAGCGGGTCCTCGAGAAGTCGGCGGTCGTCCTGCCCGACGCCACCGACGCCGACGTGTTCGGCCTGGCCGAGGACGAGCTCGAGGTCGCCGTCCAGCTCTTCCACGTGCGGGGTGGCCGGGTGCGCGGCCAGCGGGGCTGGGTGGCCGAGCGGGACGCCGAGACCACCGCCGAGGTCGTCGAGCACCTCCTGCAGCAGGTGTACGGCGGCGAGTCGAGCGAGGGCGTGCCGCGCGAGGTCCTCGTGCCGGTGCTGCCCGACGACACCGAGGCGCTCCAGGCCTGGCTGGGCGGCATCCGCGGCAGCCGGGTCGAGGTCCGCGTCCCGCAGCGCGGCGACAAGCGCACCCTCATGGAGACGGTGGCGCGCAACGCGACCCAGAGCCTGGCCCGGCACAAGGTCACCCGGGCCGGCGACCTGACGACCCGCAGCCAGGCCCTCCAGCAGCTCCAGGAGTACCTCGACCTCGAGGACGCGCCGCTGCGCATCGAGTGCTTCGACATCAGCCACGTCCAGGGCACCCAGGTCGTCGGCTCGATGGTCGTCTTCGAGGACGGCCTGCCGCGCAAGTCCGAGTACCGGCGGTTCATCGTCCGCGGCGACGAGACCGGCGCCACCGACGACACCGCGGCGATGCACGAGGTGCTCACCCGCCGCTTCCGCCGGGGCCGCAAGGAGCAGGAGGAGCGCGAGCAGGAGGTCGCCGAGGGCCGGGAGCGGCCGACCCGCTTCGCCTACACCCCGAGCCTGGTCGTCGTGGACGGCGGTCTGCCGCAGGTCAACGCGGCCGCTCGCGCGCTGGAGGAGGCCGGGGCCGTGGACGTCACGGTGGTCGGTCTCGCCAAGCGCCTCGAGGAGGTGTGGGTCCCGGGGGAGGAGCACCCACTCGTCCTGCCGCGCACCAGCGAGGGCCTCTACCTGCTCCAGCGCCTCCGCGACGAGGCGCACCGCTTCGCGATCACCTTCCACCGGCAGCGCCGGTCCAAGGCGAT
Source organism: Chlorella sp. KRBP (assembly GCA_004335735.1). NCBI lineage: Eukaryota > Viridiplantae > Chlorophyta > Trebouxiophyceae > Chlorellales > Chlorellaceae > Chlorella > Chlorella sp. KRBP. The sequence goes on along the minus strand of QAXK01002039.1, from coordinate 5,724 downwards.
GACCCAGAGCGCCCTCGACTCCGTGCCGGGCCTGGGCGAGAAGCGGCGCAAGGCGCTGCTGCGCGAGTTCGGCTCGGTCAAGCGGATCCGCGCGGCCAGCGTCGAGGAGCTCGCCGGCGTTCCGGGCATCGGGCCTGCGCTCGCGGCGGTCGTTGCGGCAGAGTTGGGCACGACCGACCCGGGCACCCCGGCGGTCGACCCCGCCACCGGCGAGGTCATCGAGGTCGACGAGGGAGCACGTGGTGACTGAGGCCGGGACGACCGAGCGGGCGACGAGGGCGGACTTCCTCGTCGTCACCGGGATGAGCGGCGCCGGCCGCTCGACCGCGGCCAACGTCCTCGAGGACCACGGCTGGTACGTCGTCGACAACCTCCCCCCGCAGCTCATCCCCGCGATGGGCGTGCTGGCCTCCCGGGCCCGCGAGGAGGGCGCCGAGGACCTGCGGATCGCGGCCGTCGTCGACGTGCGTGCCCGGCCCTTCACCGGCGAGCTCCGCGACGGCATCGCGGCGGTCCGCGAGCACGGCTGGCACCCGCAGCTGATGTTCCTCGACGCCACCGACGAGGCCCTGGTCCGCCGCTTCGAGAGCGTCCGACGCCCCCACCCGCTGCAGCGCGAGGGGCGGCTCCTCGACGGCATCCAGGCCGAGCGCGAGCTGCTCCGCGACCTGCGGGCCGACGCCCACGTGGTCATCGACACCTCGGGCCTGAACGTCCACCAGCTGGCCCGCAAGCTGACCCCCATCGTCGGCGTGACGGGCGGGCCGAGCCTGCGGCTGGCCGTCATGTCGTTCGGGTTCAAGTACGGCGTCCCGCTCGACGCCGACTTCGTCTTCGACATGCGCTTCCTGCCCAACCCGTTCTGGGTCCCGGAGCTGCGCCAGCTGACCGGCATCGACGAGCCGGTCGCCGACTACGTCATGGCCCAGGAGGGTGCGGGCTCGTTCGTCGACCGGGTGGTCGCCCTCATGGAGCCCGTCACCGCCGGCTACCGCCGCGAGGGCCGCCGCTACGCCACGGTGGCGGTCGGCTGCACCGGTGGCAAGCACCGCTCCGTCGCCGTGGCCGAGGCGCTGTCGCGGCGCCTCGCCGGCGAGGACATCGCCACCTTCGTCGTCCACCGCGACCTGGGGCGCGAGTGAGCGGCCCGGTCGTCACGGCCCTCGGGGGCGGCCACGGCCTCGCCGCCACCCTCACCGCGCTGCGGTTCGTCACCGACGAGATCACGGCGGTCGTCACGGTCGCCGACGACGGCGGGTCGAGCGGACGGCTGCGCGACGAGTTCGGCGTCCTGCCCCCGGGCGACCTGCGGATGGCCCTCGCGGCGCTGTGCAGCGACACCGAGTGGGGCCACACGTGGCGCGACGTGCTCCAGCACCGGTTCGCGGGGGAGGGGCCGCTCGGCGGGCACGCCCTCGGCAACCTGCTGATCGTCGCGCTCTGGGAGCTGCACGAGGACCCCGTCGCCGGGCTCGACCTCGTCGGCCGGCTGCTCCAGGCCCGCGGGCGGGTGCTGCCGATGGCCGCCGTGCCGCTCGCCATCGAGGCCGACGTCAGCGGCCTGTCCGCCGACGGCTCGCTGACCACCGTCCGCGGCCAGGCCGAGGTCGCCGTCACCCCGGGCAGCGTCGAGGAGGTCCGCCTCGTGCCCTCCGCGCCGCCGGCCTACCCCGAGTCGGTCGCGGCCATCCGCAGCGCCGACTGGGTGGTCCTCGGCCCCGGCTCCTGGTTCACCTCGGTGATGACCCACCTGCTCGTCCCCGAGGTCCGCGAGGCCCTCGAGGTCAGCCGGGCCCGGCGCCTGCTCGTCCTCAACCTCGACCCCGGCTCCGGCGAGACGGCGGGCTTCAGCGCCGTCCGCCACCTCGAGTCCTTCGCGGGGCTGGCCCCCGGGCTGCGGCTCGACGCCGTCCTTGCCGACCCCGCCGCCGTCGACGACGAGGCGGGCCTCGCGACGGCCGCCGCGCGGCTCGGTGCCGAGCTCCACGTGGTGCCCGTCAGCCGTCGTTCGGCGCCCGGCGAGCACGACCCGCTCCGCTACGCGGCGGCCCTGCGGGACATCCTGTACAGCCCGCGACCCGCCCGGTGACGCGTGGCAGGATGACCGGCATGGCGATGACGGCGAAGGTGAAGGACGAGCTGAGCCGGCACGTCGTGACCAAGCCCTGTTGCCGCAAGGCCGAGGTCGCGGCGATGCTGCGGTTCGCCGGGGGTCTGCACATCATCGGGGGGCGCATCGTCGTCGAGGCCGAGCTGGACACCGCGAACGCGGCCCGGCGGCTGCGGCGCGAGCTCGCCGAGGTGTACGGCCACACCCCCGAGGTCCTCGTCCTCGCGGCCGGGGGGCTGCGCAAGGGCAGCCGGTACGTGGTGCGGGTCGTCCAGGACGGCGAGGCGCTGGCCCGCCAGACCGGCCTCATCGACAGCCGCGGCCGGCCGGTGCGGGGTCTTCCCGCGAAGGTCGTCAGCGGCTCGGTGTGCGACGCCGAGGCCGCGTGGCGCGGGGCCTTCCTCGCCCACGGCTCGCTCACCGAGCCCGGGCGCTCCTCGGCCCTCGAGGTCACCTGCCCCGGGCCGGAGGCCGCCCTCGCCCTCGTCGGCGCCGCCCGCCGGCTCGGCATCCAGTCCAAGGCCCGCGAGGTCCGCGGCGTCGACCGCGTCGTCATCCGAGACGGCGACGCCATCGGCGCGATGCTCACCCGGCTCGGCGCCCACGACGCGGTGCTCGCCTGGGAGGAGCGCCGCATCCGCCGCGAGGTGCGCGCCACCGCGAACCGGCTCGCGAACTTCGACGACGCCAACCTGCGCCGCTCGGCCCGGGCGGCCGTCGCGGCCGGGGCGCGCGTCGAGCGGGCCCTGGAGATCCTCGGCGAGGAGGTGCCCGAGCACCTGCGCGAGGCCGGCGAGCTGCGGCTCACCCACAAGCAGGCCTCCCTCGAGGAGCTGGGCACCCTCGCCGACCCGCCGATGACCAAGGACGCCGTCGCCGGGCGGATCCGCCGCCTCCTCGCGATGGCCGACAAGCGCGCCTCGGACGAGGGCATCCCGGACACCGAGGCCGTGCTCACCCCGGACATGCTCGACACCTGAGCGGGGCGCGCGTCGGGTCGGTTCGAGGTGAAACCGGCCCTGCAGACGGCGCGGTATCACCTCGATCCGCGGCTTCCGCCGGTCGAGGTGTTCGGCTGCCACCTCACGACAGCGGGACACCTCGACCCACGCACAGCCCCCGGCGTCTCACGGGAGGCCGTGCGTAAACGGTTACCCGCCCGTACGGTGGACGCTCGCAGGGCCCGTCGGGGCGAGGTCTAGGGTGTGGTGTGGACCACGGTGCCGGGCGGCTCCGCACGGCACATCCCCCTCCACTGGAAGGCACGCACAGTGACCGTTCGCGTAGGCATCAACGGCTTCGGCCGCATCGGCCGCAACTTCTTCCGCGCCGTGCAGGCGTCTGGGGCCGACATCGAGATCGTCGCCGCCAACGACCTGATGGACAACAAGACCATCGCCCACCTGCTGAAGTACGACTCGGTCCTCGGCGTCCTCGCCGACGACGTCTCGTACACCGACGACTCGATCACCGTCGGCGGCACGACCATCAAGATCTTCGCCGAGCGCAACCCCGCCGACATCGCCTGGGGCGACGCCGGCGCCGACATCGTCGTCGAGTCCACGGGCATCTTCACCGACGCCACGAAGGCCAAGGCCCACATCGACGGTGGCGCCAAGAAGGTCATCATCTCCGCGCCGGCCTCGAACGAGGACGCCACCTTCGTCATGGGTGTCAACCACGGCGACTACGACCCCGCGACGCACCACGTCATCTCCAACGCGTCGTGCACGACGAACTGCCTCGCGCCGATGGCCAAGCCGCTCCACGACGAGCTCGGCATCGTCAAGGGCCTCATGACGACCATCCACGCGTACACCTCGGACCAGAACCTCCTCGACGGCCCGCACCGCGACCTGCGTCGCGCCCGCGCCGCCGCGCTCTCGATCATCCCGACGAGCACCGGCGCCGCGAAGGCCATCGGGCTGGTCATGCCCGACCTCAAGGGCAAGCTCGACGGCTACGCGCTGCGCGTGCCGGTCCCCACCGGCTCGGCGACCGACCTCACCTTCGAGGCCGGCCGCGAGACGAGCGTCGAGGAAGTCAACGCCATCGTCAAGGCGGCGGCCGAGGGCCCGCTCAAGGGCTTCCTCAAGTACACCGAGGACCCGATCGTCTCCGCCGACATCGTCACCGACCCGAGCTCGTGCATCTTCGACTCGGGCCTGACCAAGGTCATCGGCAACCAGGTCAAGGTCGTCGGCTGGTACGACAACGAGTGGGGCTACTCCAACCGCCTCATCGACCTCACCGCCCTCGTCGGCAAGAGCCTCTGAGCGGGACGGGACCGACCACCTGATGGCTGACCTCGCCTCCCTGGGCGACCTGCGCGGCAAGCGCGTCCTCGTCCGGTCCGACCTCAACGTGCCCCTCGACGGCACGACGATCACCGACGACGGCCGCATCCGGGCGTCGGTCCCGACCATCTCGGAGCTGTCCGGGGCGGGCGCACGCGTCATCGTGTGCGCCCACCTCGGGCGCCCGAAGGGTGCCCCCGAGGAGAAGTACTCGCTGCGCCCGGTCGTCGGCCGGCTCTCCGAGCTGCTCGGCCGCGACGTCACCTTCGCCACCGACACGGTGGGGGAGAGCGCGCAGGCCGCGGTCGACGCGATGGAGGACGGCGACGTCGTCCTCCTCGAGAACCTCCGGTTCAACGCGGGGGAGACGGCCAAGGCCGACGAGGACCGCGCGGAGTTCGCCGACGCCCTCGCCGGGCTCGCCGACGCCTTCGTCTCCGACGGCTTCGGCGTCGTCCACCGCAAGCAGGCCTCCGTCTACGACGTCGCCACCCGGCTGCCGTCGGCGATGGGCGGGCTGGTGCGCACCGAGGTCGAGGTGCTGAGGCGCCTCACCGAGGACCCCGAGCGGCCGTACGCGGTCGTCCTCGGCGGGGCCAAGGTCGCCGACAAGCTCGCGGTCATCGACAACCTCATGGGCACCGCCGACCGGCTGCTCATCGGTGGGGGGATGCTCTTCACCTTCCTCGCGGCCCAGGGCCACGAGATCGGCAAGAGCCTCTTCGACGCCGACAGCGTCGAGGCCTGCAAGGGCTACCTGGCGCGGGCCGAGGAGTCCGGTGTCGAGATCGTCCTGCCCGTCGACGTCGTCGTCGGCAAGGACTTCTCGGCCGACACCGAGACCGACGTCGTCGACGCGGACGCCATCCCCGCCGACGCGATGGGTCTGGACATCGGCCCGCGGTCCGCCGAGCTGTACGCGCAGAAGCTCGCCGACACCCGCACCGTCTTCTGGAACGGTCCGATGGGGGCCTTCGAGATGGAGCCCTTCGCGGCCGGCACCCGCCGGCTCGCCGAGGCGCTCGTCGAGGCCACCGGCAACGGCGCGCTGACCGTCGTCGGCGGCGGTGACTCCGCCGCGGCCGTGCGCCAGCTCGGCTTCACCGACGACCAGTTCGGCCACATCTCCACCGGTGGCGGGGCCTCCCTCGAGTACCTCGAGGGCAAGGAGCTGCCCGGCATCGCGATCCTCACGAAGGAGCACTGAATGGCCTCCGGCCGCACCCCGCTGATGGCGGGGAACTGGAAGATGAACCTGGACCACCTCCAGGCCACCCACCTCGTGCAGAAGCTCGACTGGACCCTGCGCGACGGCAA
>QAXK01002036.1:0-16237 GCA_004335735.1 Chlorella sp. KRBP | reverse complement strand
GTCATTGACTGGTTCCAGCCCTGGCCAGAAGTCAGCTTGCTCAGCGTTGCGCGCAAGTTCCTGGACGAAGTGGACCTGGTGTCCGACACTGTGCGCAACGCAGTGGTTGAGTTCATGCCATTCAGCTCTGCAGCTGTAAACAATGTAAGTGACTACTCGGCAGCGAGGGACTGGTGGCATGCCTGCCTAGGCATGTGTTCACAACACAGGCTTTGGCACCATAACTAGCCAGTGTTGAGGTCTGATACAGCTGCTGATGTCCTGATTACATTCATTACATGTCACATCCACAAAGTGGCATTTGGTTCAGATGCAGGCAACGTGCCAACAACAAACTTACACTGCTTTGCAGGCCTGCAAGGTTTTCTATGAGACTGAGCGGCGGCACGTGTACACCACCCCCAAGACCTTCTTGGAGCTCATCAAGCTCTACAAGAGCACGCTTGCTCGCAAGCGCAAGGAGAGCCAGGAGGCAATTGACAGGTGAAGCTGCCCACCACTGCCACAAGAAAGCCGGTGTGACATGTGATCATGCGACATTACAAACATTTTAGGGGCGTGAGTTTCAGTGGTTCATGCATGTGTGCAAGCTCTACGGCTAATGTGAGTGCCTTTGCTCCACGCCCCTCTGTATGCAGGCTGGAGAACGGTCTCAACAAGCTGCACAAGACACAGAGCGAGGTGGATGTGCTTGTGGAGAATGCCCGTGCAATGGCCTTGGATGTCGAGCAGAAGGTGGCTAGTGCCAACATCTTTGCCGAGCAGGTAAGCTTACGAGGGCACTGCTGGGCCAGCAAAACGCTGTGCATTATGGTCGCTTTGACTGTACACTGTGATGGATGTACCCGTCGTGCAAGACTTGAAAGCGGGTGCGCGTGACAATGAAGCATTGTACTAAGTTGGGAGACTGTTGCATCTGCCGCTTGTGCTACCTGGGTTCAGGTCGGTGCCGAGAAGGAGAAGGTGAATGCCGAAAACGAGTCTGCCAAGGTGGAAGCAGAGAAATGTGCTGTCATCGCCAGTGAGGTCAGTGAGAAGCAGGCGTCTTGTGAGAGGGACCTGGCAGCCGCTGAGCCCTTGGTGGCACAGGCAGAGGCTGCTCTGGACACACTGAACAAGAAGGACCTGGGCGAGACCAAGTCGTTGAAGAAGCCACCTCCGGGTATGCCAGCAGCCACTCACCTCCCCAGAAGCACGAAGTAGCACTGGTGCCACACAGTGTGACTGCGGCGCACACACTCTTGTATATGTGCCACATGGTGCATTTGTGCTCATGTTGCTTGAGTGTAGCAGTGTAGCAATTGCAGGGCAAAAGAGAAACTCTGCCGGCACTGATCACGTTCATGACTGTGTGTGCACAGGTGTGGATGACATCACAGCTGTTGTGATCATCCTGCTGGAGGGCAACCCCAAGGACAAGAGTTGGGGTGCGGCCCAGAAACTGATGAACAATGTAGACAAGTTCATGGAGCGCCTGAGGGGCTTCAAGGCGGTCATTGATCAAGGCCAGGTGCGTAATGATTTACCAAACACCCACTTGAGCCAGCCCTGGCGGTTGACAACCTGCTACACACTGTCGAGGGCTGCCCTGGAGCCATGATGTTGGCAGAGCATATGCATGACTCCAATAGCAGTCCAGGAAAGCTGCTGGTGTGCAATGTCATTGCGGTGCTGGCATTGGTGTTGGTTGTACACACTAGACATGCACCACATGGCACAGGTTGACGATACTCACGTCAACACGCGTTGGGCACTGCGTGCATGTCTGCGGACAGGTCGCCAAGAAGACTGTGGAGGCCTGCCGCAGCTACCTTGAGCTGCCGCACTTCAACAAGGAGATCATCTTCAACAAAAGCAGGGCCGCTGCTGGTTTGTGCGAGTGGGCCATCAATATCGTGTTGTACTACGATGTCGTCTCTGAGGTTGAACCCAAGAGGCAGGAGCTCGCCGCCGCCAATGCCAAGCTGCATGAAGCCAACACAACCCTGGCAGCAGTCCAGCAGAAGGTACGGCACACACCACAACTGACCATGCATGGGGCATGGCACCTCAACTGCTCTGACCATAAACACTTGGCGGCCACACCATCATTGATGCTGTCAGCAAGCTCTATTTGATATCAGACGCCACGCAAGTACCCTTCTATTTCATCCTGAACACACATTGAGGTCCTGCACGTTGTCTCCTTTCAACAACAGTGTTCATAGTGTTGTGGGTCACATGTTGATGACGCAGGTTGCGGAGCTGAATGCAAAGGTGCAGGATTTGGAAGCACAGTTCGATCATGCAGTGCAGGACAAAGAGGCAGCCATCCGGGAAAGCGAGCGCTGTCAGCTCAAGCTGCAGCTTGCCAACAGGCTTATCAATGCTCTGGCATCTGAAGGCGAGCGCTGGGCCAAGACGGTTGACTCTCTTAAGCAGAACTATGATGTCCTCACAGGCGACATGCTGCTGGCAGCAGCCTTTGTGTCGTATGCAGGCCCCTTCACCAACAAGGTCAGGGTCAGCTTGATCACAGAGTGGATCAAGTTCCTGAAAGACAAGGGCATACGGATGACTGCAGGCATCACAGGTGAGCTGTGCTACAAACAGGACCCATGGCATTGACAATGTTGCCGCATGGCCACCAGCTGCTTGTGATGTATGTAAATGCTCAACTCACGAACACCGTATGCTTATGCTGTGCATACACCTACATCCCAAGCAATCCGAAAGCAAACACTGAGGAGTGCCGTTGGGCCTGATGTGGTTTGTCGAACTTGTCTTGCCTTCAGATCCGCTGCCACTGCTGGTGGACAGTGCCGCAATGGCCAGCTGGGTCCGCCAAGGCCTGCCCTCCGACCCAACCAGCATGCAGAACGGCATGATCCTGACAAACACCGAGAGGTGGCCACTCATGATGGACCCACAGCTGCAGGGTGTTGTGTGGATCAAGGAGCGTGAGAGCAAGAATAACCTGCAGGTGCGAAGAAGTTGCCAAGAGCAGGCCCACCACGTGTGCACACCCACAGAGGGCTATCCTGCTGTGCCTCCTGCAATGCCATGCCATGCAACTGCACCTGCCATCACCGCTAGAAATCAGACCTGATTGTAGCTGGCTTCCAATGTCGGGGCTGCAGCTGCGCCTTGAACAAGGATACAGGTTGCTGACTGAAAACCCTGCTGTGTGCAGGTTGTTCGCATGGGAGCCGACAACATGGTGACTGTTGTGGAGCGTGCCATGGAGGCCGGTCACTCAGTCCTCATTGAGAACATGGGCGAAACCATCGATGCTGTGCTCAACCCTGTCATCACGAGGTATGATTGGCATGCATCAGACCCTGTGCAAAATTGACCAGCATGTGCATGACTTGCCTGCTGGTCACAAAAATGAAGGGCTGCAATGGCACGTTGATCAGCGACACTAGTTGTGCCACACCGTTCAGGCATGGTGCTCACTCCATGACTTCCTGGTTGCTGCAGGTCCACTTTCAAGAAGGGCCGCAACATGTACATCAAGATTGGCGACAAGGATGTGGAGTACAGCAAGAACTTCAGGCTGTTCCTGCACACAAAGCTCTCCAAGCCACACTACCCACCAGAGATCCAGGCCGAGACAACCCTAATCAACTTTGCTGTGACAGAGCAGGTGAGCCATGCTGCCAAATGACCACACTGGGCAGCTCCATGTGCATGCACCCACTGCACAATGCTTGGCAAGTCCTGTCCCAACGCAGTCTGCAGCCATCCAGGCACCCTATCATCTGGTGGATTGATGCGGCACGGGATGCACTGCCTGTCAGGCAAGCAGGTGGTTATGGCGCTGTATCCATTGGCAGCATGTCGGGCAGCAACATCAATCAGCCTTCGATCCGCAACTGCAGGGTCTGGAGGACCAGCTGCTGGCACTAGTGGTCAACAAGGAACGCCCTGACTTGGAGGAGACCAAGACTCAGCTGATCATTCAGAACACAGAGTTCACCATCAAGCTGAAGCAGCTGGAGGACGAGCTGCTCTATAAGCTGTCCACTGCTGAGGGTGACATCACAGGTATGGAAGTGTTCAAGTCATTGGCAGCTTATAAGCTACCTCGCTGTAGACAAGGCGACAAACATGCTGAGATGTTTTTGTAAATCGTCCTGCGACAGTTCTGACTTGACGGTTACCTGTATGATTGCAGAGGACGTCCCTCTGATTGAGTCCCTGGAGGCCTCCAAGCGGTTGGCCACAGAGATTGGCGAGAAGGTTGCAGAGGCTGCTGAGACAGAAATCGCTATCAATGACAGCCGCAACAAGTACAGGTAGGAGCTTTGACGACTGCCAGTGTTGGGCGGCATGTTTGCAGCGCTGCTATGCCTATTTGGTTTCTCTCCAACCAATGGCACTCACTTGCTTTGTTTCTGCCCCGCAGGCCTGTTGCGGAGCGGGGAGCCATGCTGTTCTTCCTGCTCAACAGCCTCAACAAGATTCACGCCTTCTACCAGTACAGGTGAGGCGCAGGCACTCAGTTCTTTGACTGTCAGACAGTCCAACAGAAAGTGCCTGGACGTTGCGCTTGAGGCCTCCACTCCGTTGTTCACATGACTGCCAAATGAGGGCTACACAGGCAACATACAACATGTCGTCAGCGGCTTATTGACACCACAACTGCTGCGTAACTTGCCAAGGTTTCTTAAAGAATACGCTGTGTGTCTGTGTGTTGCTCCTGCAGCCTCAATGCGTTTGTGGTGGTGTTTGCGCGCGGCCTGGACCTGGCCCCCGGAGGCCGCAAGAAGCGCCAGGAGCCAGTCTCACTGCGCGAGCTGCAGAAGCGCGTGTCAGGCAATGCCCAGGACTATGAGGAGGTCATCAAGCGGGCCAAGCGGCAGAGCTCCACAGGGGGCATGCCTCCTGGAAGCTCACCAGGCAGCAAGCCCACAAGCAAGCGTGCGTCTGCGACTGGGGGTTACACTGCGCCGCCAACACCAGGCACAGTGCCCCCCACACCAGGTGGGTACTCAGCCTCAGTGGAGACCATCTCCTGCTGCAGATCAAATATGGCAGGATGTATGCTGATAGGCCACCAGCAAGCACCTTTGCAGACAGGATTCTAATGCGCTTGGTCCATGTCTGTCTTGTGGTGGGTGCTGCCGACCGTCAGCTGACAACTTGGCAAGTGCAGTCCACTGACACGTGCCTGCACCTCTCCTTGTGTTTGTGCCTGCTGCTGCAGGCACTATCGCTGAGGGCACAGAGGAGGGTGAGGGCCTGGCCATGACCCCGGAGCAGCTGGAGACCCGCATTGCTGCCCTGCTGGACACCTGCACATACACGGTGTACAATTATACACGCAGGGGCCTGTTTGACAGGGACAAGCTGATTGTGCTGACCCTGCTCACTTTCCAGATCCTCCTGCGCAGTGGCAGCATCGATGCCACAGAGTACGAGGCTCTGTGCAAGGGCGGGCGCAGCGCAGCGCCACCGCCAGTGACGGACGACCTCAGCAGGTATGCAACCCTTTTCCAGTGCTGCAGCCTGGCTCGGGCTATGTGTGCTAGGATGGCATCCCAAATTGCGATTCAGGATGCTGACGGGTTGCTTCTCTATTAGGCATGAGCTCTTTCCTGCCTGGATGCCCCACTGAACAGCACTATGCGCCCCGCAGGTGGATTACTGAAGCGCAATGGGCTGCTGTGGATGCACTTGCCACTGTGCCAGGTAGGCAGCACAGAACATTATCCAGGCATGCCAGCAACCTGCAACAGAAGTGACTGTTGTGCTTGTGAATATCGGCCACAGTCAGGCTTGGCAAGCTCCTGGTGGTCAGCACAGGATATGCGCATGTGAAGGCTGCCTGCATGTGGATGCAGTGCCATGACCGTGTGTGCTGTGTCTGCAGGCTTTGGCCACTTGGCCAAGGACATGGAGAAGAACTCTGACGAGTGGTTCAACTGGTGCAACAACGACAGCAGGGAGCACACCAGCATGCCTGGTGACTGGGCACGCATGTCGGAGTTCAAGCAGCTGCTGCTCCTCAGGGCATTGCGACCAGACCGCGTGGCGGCGGCCCTCCAGCGCTTCTGTGAAGCAGCTATGGGCGCCCGCTACGTCAATCAGGAGGCCTTCAGCGCGCAGGCTGTGCTGGCTGAGAGCAGCAGGTGGGTGGTGGCAATTTCAGCCAATGGGCAGTGCACGATCATGATGGCACGAAAGTGATTTAACAGGGGGGTAGCTTTGAGAAAGCTGTGCAGATGCACAATCTCTGCAACATGCCATAGGGACTGCATTTCCGTGCTGCTCAGTTGTCTGTGCTTGTACGCTATGCCTGCAGTGCCACGCCTATTTTCTTCATCCTGTTCCCTGGTTACTCCCCGTCCAAGGACATTGAGGAGTATGCACGCAAGCTGGGCAAGACTGTTGAGAGCGGGGACCTCACACTCATCTCCATGGGACAGGGACAAGAGGGCCCCGCTGAGGCTGTACTCGACAGGTGAGCATGACAGGCAGTTCAGATCTTGGTGGGAGCAGCTGCAAGGATCGCAATCATGACATTGTGCTCAAGTCAGGGGAAGAGAAGGTCCCTGCACAGAATGGGCAGCCCTGCTGGGGGACTCTGTGTACATTGTCATGCCACGTGTTTGGCATCATCTGGTTAGCAGGTGTGGCTGGAGCAATCTGCAGTTGTACAACGTACTCAACATGTTATGCTGGTGCTGTGTGCAGGTGCATCAGCCAGGGTGGCTGGGTGTTCCTGGACAACCTGCACCTGATGCGAGGCTGGATCCCACGCCTGGAGCGCAAGCTGGAGACTGCAGCAGAGTCTGCACACCCAGGCTTCCAGTGCTTCTTCAGTGCAGAGCCCATCAACGGTGCCCCACAGGTGCGGTGTTGCACCTGTCAAGTGCATGCCATGGTACAGTCCATGTGCTGGCAATTGCCTCCAATCTTGTTGATTTTGCAGGATGCTGACAGGCTGTTTGCAGGTTCATGGCCATGCTGCCAGTCAGGACCCTACTTCACTGTCTGCGTGCTGCTTGTGTTGTGCTGCAGGCCAAGATCATCCCCGAGTCCATCCTGCAGATGTGCATCAAGGTGTCCAACGAGCCACCCAGTGACATGAAGTCCAACATGCGCCGCGCGTTTGCAGCCTTCACGCCAGAGGCGGAGGAGCGCCTCAGCACAACAGTCAAGCGCACAGCATACAAGAGCGTCCTGTTTGGCCTGTGCTTCTACCACTCCCTCCTGCTGGGCCGCAAGAAGTTTGGCACAGGCATTGGCACAGGTATGAACATGCACCACCCCTCCCCACCCCAACCCGTGGCCCCACACACCACACATGCCTTGCTTGTAGTGCCATCCTGGTCATATGAGCATTTTCAGATGCAGTGTGCTGGAATGCTGGTTGTAGATGAAGTGACAACTGCGCCATCTTGCGATTGGCATGCAGGCAGCGGCAGCGGCATGGGCTTCTGCCGTGGCTACTCCTTCAACACTGGCGACCTCACCACGTGTGGCGACGTGCTGCTCAACTACCTGGAGGCATACGAGTCAGTGCCCTGGGACGATCTGCGCTACATGTTTGGCGAGGTAAGAATACCAGCACTGCCAGTAGGGCAGGCAGCCAAGACATGCTGGGCATCCAAGACATGCTGGGCTCAAAGACACAGGCATCTACATGACATGCAGGCCTTTGGGGGGGGTCACCTGCATGCTGGCAGCTGCAACCAATGCCTGTGAATGTTCTTGTTGCTGCTCATACGTGCCGGCTGCCTGCTGTGGTATCCCTTGCTGGCACCTGCAGATCTTCTATGGCGGCCACATCACTGATGGAATGGACCGCCGCTGCTGCATGACATATCTCCAGGTGTGTGTGATGCATAGCCACTGCTTGTGTGCAACACCAGAGTGCATGTACAATGCATACGTGCATAATTCATGAAGCGCATGCAACTGCGAAAAATGCTATTGCTGTCAACAACCATACAGCATGGTAGCAGCTGCTGTAGGCTGGCCTCAGCTGCTATGCCGGCTCAGCTGCATACCACCGTGGTAATTCAAACTGAACAGCTGCCTTGTATCCACTGCCACAGGAACTGATCCGCCCTGAGATCCTGCCTGCCGGGAAGCTTGATGACGCTGCAAGCTGGGCATCACCTGCCCTGCAGCTGGCTCCTGGCTTCCAGGCACCCCTGCCCAGCAGCTTCGAGGGGCTCAAGGAGTACATCGAGACAGCACTGCCTGCTGAGAGCCCCGTCATGTACGGCATGCACCCCAACGCTGGTGTTCTGCTGTCAACCTCACTGGGCGAGAACCTGTTCAAGACCATCACTGAAGTCAGTGGCGGCAGTGCAGGTAGGTTACTAACTATAGTATATCCGGTGCTCAGCTTCACAGGCTGCCAACGCAGGCCTTGCCTTGCTTGCCATGGGCTGCCAACTGCTCCCATGCATCCATGCTCCTCCTGCATGCCTGCTATGATGTCTGTTTGCAAACTAGTCGACACGCTCTGTGCTAGGCTGACAAGTAAGCATGATTGCATGTGCAGGGACCACTGCTGCGGGTGCTGGGGAGGGCACTGTGCGCACTGCCCTGCAAGACTACCTGGAGCGCCTGCCAGAGCCCTTTGTCATGCTGGACATTGAGGCACGCATCCAGGAGCGGACGCCTTACGTAGTGTTTGCACTGCAGGAGGTGAGCAGGGCCATTAGCTGTACGCACCGTGTTGATAGGCTGTGCACCATCGTATGCCAACTACTGCAGGACTGACATGTTAACATTGTCTGTGCTGCATGAGTGCTGCCGTGCCACGCCACTCACACGCCACATTGTCCCGCCCCCCCTGGACAGGCTACCCGCATGAACACCCTGCTGGTGGAGCTGAAGCGCTCCATGGAGGAGCTGCAGCTGGGTCTGGATGGTGCACTCAACATGAGTGACAAGATGGAGGCACTGGCACGTGGCATTGCCACAAACACGGTGAGCAACTCATAAGACAGTATGCTTGCCACAATGTCTTGTCTCCTGCTGACACCCTTTTCCAGAGCAGGTGCTATCGTGTGTGCATCTGATGGCATCGACAGCGGCCACACACCGACGCAAGCTGAGCATTTGTGGTTGCTGCCCTGTGCAGGTGCCTGCGCTGTGGATGTCTGTGATGAGCACACGCATCCAGGAGGTGTACAGCCTGTCAGGCTGGTACGCGGATGTGCTGCGCCGCTATGAGCAGCTGGCAGCCTGGACGTCAGGCAGCCTGGCCACACCCCACAGCGTGTGGCTGAGCGGGCTGTTCAACCCCAAGGCCTTCCTCACTGCGGTGAGACACACAGCTTGCTCCTGCTGTGCTGGCACCTTTCACTGTACATGGCGGTTGCTACCGCGCTCGCAGCAAGCTACATGTGCTGGCTGGCAGAAATGCTGTGGTTTCCTGGGGATTGACGGGACCTGACCTCAGCTGACTTGGGTCAACATTGAGAGGACGGCGTTGCTTGTCTTGCAGGTGATCCAAACCTATGCGCGTGCAAACAAGCTCCCACTGGATGTCATGATGTTCACTACTGAGGTGACCAACAAGACAGTTGAGCAAGTGACAGAGCCAGCACTGCTTGGGTGTTACATCCATGGCTGCGTATTGGAGGGAGCAAGGTACTGTGGCAGAGAGCATGCCCGTATTGCAGCTGCAACCACCTGCAGTGCATGCCAGGGCCAAGTTGCGAATGCAAGACACTGACAGTTCCAATTGGCAAGCATTGCATGGCTGTTTTGGTCAGATTTTTGCTTCTTGCTGAGTTGTAGCTACTGATGCTGATTGGCCTGGATACAAGCAGCCTGGTCTGACTCAAGTGTTTCTGCAATGCCATGTCCTGATACACCTTTGTTTTGGGACGCTTGGTATCTGATGGCCGTGGACTGCTCTGTCTGCACACACACCCTGTACTGCTGCTGCAGGTGGGACAAGGAGGAGGGTGTGCTCAAGGAGGCTGTGCCCAATGAGCTGCGCCAGGCCCTGCCCGTCATTCAAGTGAAGCCTGTCACCACACAGGAGTACAGCCTGGAGGGGTACTACGAGTGCCCAGTGTACACCAACATGCAGCGCGCCAACGTGTACTCGCCAGCCGTCAGCAATTTTACACTCAAAACTGCTGAGCCAGCCCACAAGTGGGTGCTGGCCTCCGTGGCGATCTTACTGCAGGATGACTTGGCAGCGTGATCTGCGAGAGGTGCCAAGGTGCAATGCTGACGCCTGGCACACATGTGTGCAGCCCTGTATGTGTTTTGGAGATGCATTTGCCATGTGGATTCTGGAAGTGACACATGCAGCATGTACTGCTGAGTCTTGGGCTGTTGCACGTCTCCTTGCGACTTGCATCCAGGTAGAACATCCTGTAACACAGCTGAATTATCTGTCAAGGCGTTATAGACATGCAATAGGGACATCCAAGTACATACCGTGGTGATTGGCGCAGTTTGGAACATCAAAGCTCACCGTTGGCAGCCAGCTTGCGTAACCCACAATGTTACAATGTTACAACCGCCTGGCTGTAGCACTCGACAAGGTCATACCTGCCGGGTCCCATGGCTGCATGTACTACAACTCCGAAAATACCACAGGTACTCTTGTCCAGCTTCCATTTGATACACGCAATCTTTTGGCAAATCCGATGGCGCGACAATGTTTTGTTTCCAGCTCCGTGAGGTCGGGCAAATACAACAGTGCCCCAAAAAACACCAAACAGTACGATTATTGAGCAAAGAAGCAGCATGTGGCATCACCGAAGCAGTGTTGCAAGGTCCGGGTGAAGTCTGTTGATGTGGTGAAGGACCCCCAGCTGAGGGCCTTGTTGTGCAGCAAAGCGTCCATGGAGCTTGTGCATGAAGCTGTGCTGGTCTCGTTCTGGAGAGTTATGCAGGGCATGGATCCCATCCAGGCCCAATGGATGAAGCACACCCTGCACAGCGGGCAGTACGCACTTGAGCCAGCAGCGCACCAGCCTACACCAGCAGGCGTGCAGGCCATGCTGTACAGCAGCAGCAGCAGCAGCACACAAAAGGCGAGCAAGCAGGTGGCCAACCAGAAGTCCACAACCCCTGCCAACCCTGTTCCTTGCCTCGCCAGCACAACCCTGGCACAGCACCAGCGGCCTCAGGCAGGCTGCTGCAGTCAGGTGCACCAAGGCAACCACCAGCAGCAACAGCACAGCCCTGTTGAGCAAGCAGGTGGTCACCCAGGAAGTGATGGCCCCTGCCAAGTCCATCTGTAACATCAGCATCCAGCTGGCACAGCTCCAGCAGTCTGTTGCAGACAGCTGCACCATCCACAGAAGCAGCAGCACCTCAGCACACCAGCAGCAGCCCCAGCATGCTCAGCCCATCGCCCCAGCAGTGCCCTGCCAGAACAAGCTCAAGGTCCCCGCTGAAACTGTTAAGCCCAACAAGAAGGCCTCCCTCAAGGTTTCCCTGGTCAGCACCATCATGGGCTTGGCCAAGAGCTTCATCAGCTGGGCCGACTTTGAGATTGAGACTGAGCTCCGCTTCAACAGCTGGAGCTGAGCAGAGCTGCAGGCCCCACCCTCAGTGCTGCTGATGACTTCGACTTGTCGGTTTAACTTGTGTCTTTTATGGGAGGTTGAGGCGGCTGAGGTGTATCGAACACTGGCGCTGAGTTGGGTTGCAAACCCTCATGCGTGCAGATGCTGCTCCTGCCATCAGTGATGCCAGTCCTCAGTTGCCTTTGTGCAGTTGTGCCATGTGTGCTTGGTGCCAATCGCTCATTGGGACAACAGGCCAGGTGCCCAACAAACACTGTTGTGTCCTGTGACAACCAAGGCTTGCGCAGGCCTCTGCTTGCGCTCTGTTTTTGACCCCCTGCTTCTCTTGTTCCTGTTGTTGGCTGCAGGCTGATTGCACTGTCCACTCACAGTTTGTGTTTGCATGCGGCATGTTTCCTGCATAGGTTCATTGTTGCAAGCGTGTGCCTGCCAGTGATGACATGTACTGTATAGCACTTGCCTAGCACAGCTGCATGTTGCACTGACCTGTTGGTAGTTTCTTTTACGCCGCAACATGGCATGTACTGTCTGTTGCGGCAGTACCGCGCACGAGCTCAGCAGCTGTGACTATAGCTGGATGCACTTTTGGACAGTTTTACCACCACATCTGGCTGGTGCCATGTATTGATATGCGGCCGTTCTGCTGCCTTTTGTTGGAGTGCTGCGTGGAGTGAATGACAGTCAACCCAACATAAAGGGCTTTGATGCGTGCTTGGAGGCTGCAGCCTGCGTGGCACTGCAAGTAGGTATTCTGTAACCGTTCTCCCTCATCTTGTTCCTGACTGCGACAGCTGTGCTGTTGTGTCACAAGTCCATACTATGTGCCTGTTGAGTTTCTTTGCAGGTAAGCAATCCAGCAATTCATGTCCCCACAGCACAGGCACATGCACACCTTACAATGGGCCTGTCACAGCACGAGGCAAGCATGCTGATCAGCTGTGCATCTGGACCGTCAGCGATATCATGTGCATGCCAAGCTCGAGGGCCTGCAGCCGCTGAACGATGAAAGCACAAAGCATGGTCTCAGCAGGAGGCATCCATGTCGCATGCGCATTCCCTCCTTGTGCCCAAAGCGGAGCAGGCCCTACCGTGCGGCACAGACGAGGAAAGGCAAAAGGCTGCATTCAACGTCCACTGTTGACAGCCAGTGCGCGCAAAACACTACCACAATGAGCAGGGGTACTGTACAGGCAGTCATTGTTTGTCCACTGCTAGACGAGTGCCACACACGTGTCCACTGCCTTCATGTACACAACACTGTCAGGGGCCGGGGACTCGCCACCCCACCCGAGTACGGCAACAACAACAACCCAACTCATCAAAAATTGCCTACAAGGCAGGCAAGCCGATCAACCACACAATGAGCACGGCAGCCTCACAGAAACACTGCATTGTCCATGTGCATGCCTGAAGTGCAGGACTGACTGCCCTCGTGCTTGTTGACGTCAAGGGTGCACTCCCGGTCCTTGAACACACAGCAGCGCGGCAAGCTGTTGTAAGCCGCCAGGTGCCGCGGCCCCACTGCATCACCCTGGCAGGCAACACACAACACCCTGAGCCCCGTCAGCTGCACCAGCACGTCTGCATCTGCCTGGTGCTGCACGCCATGCACAGACAGCTCTGCAAGCCCTGTCAGCTGCAGCCGGGGCGTAAGGTACACACCATCCTGCATGGCTGCTGCACCCAGCCCAAGCTGCTCCAGGCTGGGGCAGCACTGTGCTAGGTTGGCCAGGTCCTCAGATGCCATGAAGGCTGCTGGACCTCCCTGCACCGCATCAGCATCAACAGAAACGCTGATGGATTTCAGGGAGGGCAAGTGCCTGTTCGGCCCAAACATGTGCTGCCACGCCCCTGGGGGCAGCACTGCGCCAACCAGATGCAAAGTCTGCAGCTTAGGGCTGTCTGCCAAGGCCGCATACAGCTCAGCAGCAGCAGCCGCTGCCGCGGCTTGTCTTGCTGCTGCGTCATGACTCCCTGTCAACCACGCTGGTGGTGTCACCTCCACAAAGTGTGTCAGGACAGCTGGCAGCTGCAGGAGTGTCAGCTGTTGCATGCCCTGCAGCACTGCAAGTAGAGCAGTGGCTCCCACTGCTCCACCAATGAGCTGTGTGTAAGCAAGGGTCAAGAACTGCAGCTGTGTCATGCCAACCAATACAGCTGGGTCCAGGGCAAGGATCTCAGTACTGTTCTGCATCAAGGCCAGCATCCTGAGGTTGGTCAGGGGTGCCAGCTGCGGGTTGCTGTGCGTTGTGAGTGTCCCCGCCAGCCCCTCAAGCGACAAGCCTGCCAATCCGTCTGCTGCTGTAGCTGTCAGGTGATGGGGCTGTGTAAATGCACAGTAAATACCTGCCTGAGCCGCAGGTGCTGCAGGTTTGTGAGGCGGGCCAGGTGCTGGAAGGTCGCGGGAGTCAGGCCATTACAGCCTCCGTCCAGGTCCAGGTGTGTGAGCTGCAGCAGGTGCGAGCACAGGCTGCCAGGGATCAACGAGTATGACATGTGCCCAGGTTGCTTGACTGGATGCAACACCAGGTGCTTGAGGCTTGTCAGTACTGACAGGGCTGACAAGCTGTCGGCTCTGCTGCGCATGCTGCACACCTGCAGCTCCAGGTGTGTAAGAGCTGTCGCGCCTGCTAGCACGTTGTTTGCGTGACAGCTGGGTTCAAGGCGCAGGTGCGTATCAGACAGCTGAAGGTCGAGGAGATAGCTGTCAGGGATGCGGTCAATCTGCAACCCCTGCGCGTCGAGACTGAGACTGCGGCTGTGCTTGCCATGCTGCCTCAGCCACTCAAAGAGGGCCTGCACAGTGTAACAGTGAAAGTCGTTGCGCAGCTGCACCTGATGCTGTCTGTGGCTGCGCGAGCTGCTGCTGCCCAGGCGCTGTTGACCAGGGCGCAGCTGCTGAGCCTGTGCCTCATGTCTGATAGCTTCATAATGCCTGTCAGCACCTCATGCGGCAGCAATGGGGCTTGCACCATATTTTTGCGCCCTGCAGATGCATACAAGAGCCCGTTAGCACCCTGTGTCTGACCAGACACTGTGCTATGACACAGCGCGTTTTCAGTTGGCCTCAGGCGCTGTTGGCGCATTGCTACTGCCCACCTGCTTCACCATTGGAGGTGGGTCATGAGAGTTTGGAGCGCGTTCTTTTCTTCATAACTACAAGTGACAAGAACTGTTTGCGATTGAGGCGCAGCAGAGTCTCTAAATACACTAGGCACAAGGCAGGACTTGTTTGAACTTGTCACTGCTGCAGCTGTGTGCCCCAACTGACACATTCAAAATGCATTGGAGGTTCGATAAACATGGAAGCATATCCAGCATAAAGGTAACAGCCCGCCCTTCGAAGTTCAAACGCACTGAACGCCGGTCACGACAAAAGATCAACTGTGATCTGTGTCATCAGTTGGACTGTTTTGCAGGCTGTGCCCAAGCGCCTACTGTGTGCAGACACTCGCAAGTATGTCGGTGTCACTTCGCTTCTTAGGGTGCCTGGCGCGACCCACGTGCTGAGGAAGTCCACCAACAGCCTGCTGGCATGATTTTGCCCAAGGCAGAGCTTACACCAAGCGGAAGACCAAAGCTTGTAGCTGGAGAAGTTGAAAGGGTGCTTTTGGACAAGGTATTGTGCATGAATTTTGTGCCTTGGGGTGTTTAGCTTGCCTTGTCTGCTCTGCTGACTTGTAACACCTGCCTTGCTGCAGGTTGACATAGAGTTTGAGGAGTCGGGATGCACAGAGGGATGTGCCGCTGAAAAGGCTTATAAGGTTGGTATTACGGCAGTCAGCAGCTGACTTAAGTTGTCCTGTCAGCAAGCAACTATGGGACATGCTGCGTGTCAGGCTGGAGCTCTGAACAGCACTGCTGAGGCAGCAACACCCTGCACAGTGAGCTTTGGCCATATTCAGCAGTTTCCTGACAGAATAGCCCTGCCACTGCCCCTGCAGAACGGCTACTGTGTCGTGACGAGCCACAAGCTGCTGTGGATAGATGCAGCTGCCACGCCCTCGCCTGGACGCTCCTGCCACATGCCACTGGACACTATACACAGTGTGCACAAGCGGGTGCAGTATGGGCTCAATGTCATGAACCCCAAAGTGCGGCTGGAGGTTAAGGTCTTTGTGGACAGGCACTCCAAGCTCACCAACAGTAAGTGAGCCACAACAGCACTGCCAAAATCGCTTTGCAGTCACCAGCAGGCGCAACACCACAGCACGCGAGCATGCAGAGCAGGGTGCTGCAATTGTTTCAATTTCTCCATGCGTCAACCTCTGCACACCTAAAGGTGAAGTGGGTGTCCAACAAACAGCAGCTTGTGCAGGCTTCTGATGTCGCATGTGCTGCTGTCCTTGCTTGTACATGTTGGTGCACCTGCGGCAACAGTGCAGGCCAGTGCTGCCTTCAAGTACCTGGCCCTCAGGTGCAGGGGTGAGGCACCAGATGCATTCCAGGAGCACCTCAGCACAGCACTGGCAGCACACAAGCAACTCATGGAGCAGCAGCAACGGCAGCAACGGCAGCAGCAGCAGCAGCAGCAGCAGCAGCAGCAGGCCCAGGGAGGCTTTCAGCAGCCCCCCAGCTCCCAGCAGCAGGCTGCCCCTTGGTCTGCTGCTGCTGGTCCTGCATCACACCCCATAGCTGGGCCCCTTGCCACTGCCTCCTTTGATGGGCCTCTGGCCCCAGGCCTGATGTGGGGGGACACCAACAGCAGTCAGCAGCAGCAGCAGTGTGGGGGC
>QAXK01002035.1:0-27823 GCA_004335735.1 Chlorella sp. KRBP | reverse complement strand
GGCCGCCGTGGGTGGCCCAGCGGGTGTGCCCGATGCCGGTGCGCGAGGCGGCCAGCGGGTGTGCCTCGAGGGCCGAGCGCAGGTTCTCGAGCTTGCCGGCGCGCTTCTCGGTCGAGACCCCGTCGTCGGTGACCAGGGCCACGCCGGCGGAGTCGTACCCGCGGTACTCGAGGCGGCTCAGGCCCTCCATGACGACGTCGAGCGCCGTGCCGTCCATGGTGCGGCCCACGTAGCCGACGATTCCACACATGGCGGTCAGCGTAGCCGCCCGTCGGCCTCGGCCCGGGCCTCCCCCGGCCCCGGCGGGCGATGCGCGATGATGACGACGTGACCGCAGCCGAGCAGGCGCTGGCGCGCCTCGGCGTCGCCGGGGACGCCGCCGTCCCGACGCCGTACGTCGACCTCGACCGGCAGGCGTGGTCCCGGCTGCGCGAAGAGCACCCGATGAGCCTCACCCAGGACGACCTGGCCCGGTTGCGGGGCCTCGGTGAGCGCCTCGACCTGCGCGAGGTCGAGGACGTCTACCTGCCGCTGTCCCGGCTGCTGCACTTCTACGTCGAGGCCGTCCACGGCCTGCGCCTGGCGACCTCCGAGTTCCTCGGCGAGCGCCCGAGCCGCGTGCCCTTCGTCGTGGGCGTGGCCGGCTCGGTGGCGGTCGGGAAGTCGACGACCGCCCGCATCCTCCGCGAGCTGATGTCCCGCTGGCCGCACACGCCCCGCGTCGAGCTCGTCACCACCGACGGCTTCCTCCTGCCGAACGAGGAGCTCGAGCGCCGAGGACTGCTGCAGCGCAAGGGCTTTCCGGAGTCCTACGACCGGCGGGCGCTGCTGAGGTTCGTCGCCGACGTGAAGTCGGGGATGCCCGTCGTCGAGGCCCCCCAGTACTCGCACCTCACCTACGACGTCCTCCCCGAGCCGGTGCACGTGCGCAAGCCCGACGTCCTCATCGTCGAGGGGCTCAACGTCCTCCAGCCCCCCGGGGTGCGTCCCGACGGCGGCCCGGCGAGCGCCGTCTCGGACTACTTCGACTTCTCGGTCTACGTCGACGCCCCCGTCGACGACGTCCGCCGCTGGTACGTCGAGCGCTTCCTCCGGCTGCGCGAGACCGCGTTCGCCGACCCCCAGTCCTACTTCCACCGCTACGCGGGCCTCAGCGACGCCGAGGCCCGGGAGACGGCGGCCGGCATCTGGACGGCGATCAACGAGCCCAACCTCGTCGAGAACATCCAGCCGACCCGCGACCGCGCGACCCTCGTGCTCTCCAAGGGCCGCGACCACGCCGTGACGAGCATCCGGCTGCGCAAGATCTGAGCGCGGCGCGCCTAGCATCGGGCGCCATGGAGCCACCCGCACCGACCCCGCTCACCGCGCGCCCCCACAGCTCCCGGCTCTTCGCCCAGTCGGTCACCGGCGCCCTCGCCCTGTTCGCCGGGGCCGGGCTGCTCGCTCGGGGGACGTGGCTCCTCGGCGCGGCCCTGGTCCTGCTCGGGGCGTACGGGGTGAGCGACCTGCGCCGGACGGTGACCGTCACCGCGGACCGCCTCGTCGTGCAGGGCCGGGTCACCCGCAAGGAGGTGGCCCTGGCCGACCTCGTCCGGGTCGCGCTGTCGCCGGCGTCGCGGCTGTGGGTGGCCGCGGCCGACGGACGCGCGTTCTACGTGCGGATGGTCGCGCCGTTCCAGGACGTGCGCCACCCGGGCGTCCGCGAGTTCGTCCTGGCCCTGCGCGAGCGGGCCACCGCCGCCGGCGCGCAGCTCGTGGACGAGGAGTCCGACCGTTCCCCGGCCCCCGAGGGCACCTCGCCGCTGTTCAGCGCCTGAACGACGAACGCCCCGGCCTGGTGGCCGGGGCGTGGAGGTCGGGCTGGCTCAGTACCAGTGCGGCGAGCGGGCCTGCCACTGCGACAACGCGTTGCACGGCGAGCCGTAGGAGCGCTTGATGTAGTCCAGCCCCCACTTGATCTGCGTGACCGGGTTGGTCCGCCAGTCGCCGGCGACGGTGGCCATCTTGTTGCCGGGCAGCGACTGCGGGATGCCGTAGGCGCCCGAGGAGGGGTTGGAGGCCCACCAGCGCCAGTCGCTCTCGCCGACCCAGAGCTGCTCGAGGCAGGACCACTGCGACTCGCCGAACCCGTACTCGGGCAGCAGGAGCCGGGCGACGGCCTTGGGGTCGTCCTGGGCGTTCTCGAGGACGCGGGTGCGCTCGGCGGCGCGGGCGGCGCGCTCGGCCTTCTCGCGGCGCTGCTTGGCCAGGGCGGCGGCCTTGGCCCGGTCGGCCTCGGCGGCCTTGGCCGCGACGACCGCGCGCTGGCTGTTGGTGGCCGAGCGGTCGGCGGCGACGCGGGCGTCGTCCTGGAGGGCGACCTCGCTCTGCTCGGTGGAGGTGCTCGAGGTGAGGTCGTCGACGGCCAGGCTGAGCGGCTCGGCGTTCGCGGTGTCCTCGAAGGCCCCACTGAGCGCCACACCGCTGGTCACGACCGCGGCGACGAGGCTCGTCGACACCAGCGGACGCCCCACGACGGAGACGGCCGTCCGCCCCAGCGACCGCTTGGCGGCGGCGTGGCGAGGGGCGTGACGGGGGGTGTAGCGAGCCATGAGGACGGGGTGGGACCTTCCGAGCAGGGGAGTTCGGGGCGTGGCGGAACCACGGCGGGGCGTTACGGAATCGAGACCTTAGCCTAGGGAAGGAGGGCGCCGAGGCGAAATCGAGCGCTGAGCATCCACACAGACGAGCAGGTCACGACCCCTTCGGCGTCAGACCTCGATCCCCTCCAGGAGGTCGGTCACGAGCGCCGCGATGGGGCTGCGCTCGGAGCGGGTCAGCGTCACGTGGGCGAAGAGCGGGTGCCCCTTGAGGGCCTCGACGACCGCCACCACACCGTCGTGCCGGCCCACGCGCAGGTTGTCGCGCTGCGCGACGTCGTGGGTGAGGACGACCTTGGAGTTCTGCCCGATCCGCGAGAGGACGGTGAGCAGGACGTTGCGCTCCAGGCTCTGTGCCTCGTCGACGATGACGTACGCGTCGTGCAGGCTCCGGCCGCGGATGTGGGTGAGCGGCAGCACCTCGAGCATGCCGCGGTCGAGGATCTCCTCGACGACCTCGCGCGAGACGAGCGCGGAGAGGGTGTCGAAGACGGCCTGGC
Source organism: Chlorella sp. KRBP (assembly GCA_004335735.1). Lineage (NCBI taxonomy): Eukaryota > Viridiplantae > Chlorophyta > Trebouxiophyceae > Chlorellales > Chlorellaceae > Chlorella > Chlorella sp. KRBP. The sequence continues at coordinate 24,681 of QAXK01002035.1, read as the reverse complement.
CCCACGGGTTCATCTTCTCCGCCTCGGACCCGGGCAGGTAGCCGAGCTCCTGGCCGCCGACCGCGTAGAGGGGGCGGAAGACGACGACCTTGCGCTGCTGGCGCCGCTCCATGACCGCCTCGAGGCCGGCGCACAGGGCGAGCGCGGACTTGCCCGTGCCGGCCCGCCCGCCGAGGCTGACGATCCCGATGTCGGGGTCGAGGAGGAGGTCGAGGGCGATCCGCTGCTCGGCGCTGCGGCCGTGCAGGCCGAAGGCGTCGCGGTCCCCACGCACGAGGCGCACCTGCTTGTCGGCGCCGACCCGGCCGAGGCCGGAGCCACGGGGCGAGAGGAGCTTCAGGCCCGTGTGGCACGGCATCTCGGCGGCGGCGACGTTCTCGAGCCGGCCGTACTCGTAGAGGTGGTCCATCTCCTCGACGCTCACGTCGAGCTCGGCCATGCCGGTCCACCCGGACTCCACGGCCAGCTCCGCGCGGTACTCCTCGGCCTCGAGGCCACAGGCCGAGGCCTTGACCCGCATCGGGAGGTCCTTGCTGACGACCGTGACGACGTGCCCCTCGTTGGCGAGGTTCCGCGCCACGGCGAGGATGCGGGTGTCGTTGTCCCCCAGCCGGAACCCGGCGGGCAGGGACATCGGGTCGGTGTGGTTGAGCTCGACGCGCAGCGTGCCGCCGGCCTCGCCGACGGGGACGGGGGCGTCGAGGCGGCCGGCCTTGATGCGCAGGTCGTCGAGCATCCGCAGGGCCTGGCGGGCGAAGTAGCCCAGCTCGGGGTGGTGGCGCTTGCCCTCGAGCTCGGTGACGACGACGACCGGGAGGACGACCTCGTGCTCGGCGAAGCGCAGGATCGCTTTCGGGTCCGAGAGGAGGACCGAGGTGTCGAGCACGAAGGTCCGGCGCGGCTCCTTCCCCTGTGCCGTGCTGCCTGCCGTCGGGGTGCTCGAGGCCATTGCCGCTCCTGGTGGTCGAAGGAGGATCGTGGACTCGACGCTACGACTGCTCCCGGGCACCGGCGGGAGGCGAGGTCCGGCGTGTCGGTGCCGACGTGACCGGTGTGACTGCTGTGACGTCTGGGGCGTCAATTCACCCGTTCGTCACCGGGCGCCTCCCCCGTTCGCCCGACCCGACGACGGTCAGGTGCCGAAGCGCCGGTGCCGCTCGCCGTAGGCCCGCAGCGCGCGGAGGAAGTCGACCTTGCGGAAGTCGGGCCAGTAGGCCTCGCAGAAGTAGAACTCGCTGTGCGCGCTCTGCCAGAGGAGGAAGCCGCTGAGCCGCTGCTCACCCGAGGTGCGGATCACGAGGTCGGGGTCGGGCTGGCCCTTGGTGTAGAGGTGCTCGGCGATGTGCTCGACGTCGATGATCTCGGCGAGCTCCTCGATGCTCGTGCCCCGGGTCGCGTGCTCCTGGAGCAGGCTGCGCACGGCGTCGGTGATCTCGCGGCGGCCCCCGTACCCGACGGCGACGTTGACGATCATCCCGTCGATGTCGCGCGTGCGCTCCGCGGCACCCTTGAGGCGGGCGGCGGTGGCGGCGGGCAGGAGGTCGAGGGCGCCGACCGGGTTGATCCGCCAGCGGGTCGTGGCCGCGAACGCGTCGACGCTGTCCTCGATGATGCCGAGCAGCGGGCGGAGCTCGCGCTCGGGACGGTTGAGGTTGTCGGTCGAGAGCAGCCACAGCGTGACGACCTCGACACCGACCTCCTCGCACCACGCGAGGACGTTGAGGATGTTGTCGGCGCCGGCCCGGTGCCCCTCCTCGGTGCCGGCCCCGCGCAGCTTGGCCCAGCGGCGGTTGCCGTCGACGAGGACGCCGACGTGGCGCGGGATCGGGCCCGGGCCGAGCTGGCGGGTGAGCCGCTTCGCGTACGCGGCGTAGACGACGTCGCTGAGCCGCCGCATGCCTCACGTCCTCCCGCCTGCTCCGGAGCCGGCTCCCGGTGACCCGGGAGGGCGGTGCCCACGCTACTCCGACGACGCGCGCGCGCCCGCCGACCTCGCCCGGGCGCCACGGGTCCTCCACACACCCTCCAGAGGTCCTCCGGACGGCCCACCCCGGCCGTCCGGACGGCCGTGGGCCCACCGACGGACTAGTAACCTACGGTCGCGTAGGTTACCCTCGGGACATGGATGCCCCCGAGTCGACCACCCCCGACCAGGGGCGCCTCGAGGTCCTCGAGACCAAGGTCGAGGCGGCCCTCCAGCAGGTCAAGCCGCATCTGCGCGGCTGGCTCCACCTCGGGATGACCCCCGTCGCGCTCGTTGCCGGGGTCCTCCTCGTCGTCCTCGCGACGACCACCGAGGGCAAGGTCTCGGCGGCGGTCTTCGCCGGCACCGCCGTCCTGCTCTTCGGGACCTCGGCGGTCTACCACCGCGGCACGTGGTCGCCGCGTGTCGGCGGCTTCCTGCGGCGCTTCGACCACTCGAACATCTTCCTCATCATCGCGGGCACCTACACGCCGTTCGCGCTGCTGCTGCCCGCGGACCAGGCCCGTCGGATGCTCGTCATCGTCTGGAGCGGAGCCGTCCTCGGCGTCCTGTTCCGGGTGTTCTGGGCCGGGGCACCGCGCTGGCTCTACGTGCCCGCCTACCTCATGCTCGGCTGGGTCGCCGTCTTCTACTTCGGCCCGCTGCTCCAGCACGCCGGCGCCGCGGTGATGACCTGGGTCGTCATCGGCGGAGCGCTCTACAGCATCGGGGCGATCGTCTACGGCACGAAGCGGCCGAACATCTCGCCGCGCTGGTTCGGCTTCCACGAGGTCTTCCACGCGCTGACCGTGCTGGCCTTCGCCGCGCACTTCGTCGCGGCCTCGCTCGCTCTCACCGGCCCCGCGGCCTGAGCCGTGGCGGGGTCAGTCCCCGCCGCCACCTCCGCCGCCGCCGTCTCCCCCGCCGCCGCCGGAGTCGCCCCCGCCGGAGTCCGCTGACCCGGAGTCGGCTCCCCCGTCGTGACTCCCGCCGTGGTGGCCGCCCCCGTGGTGACCGCTGCCGCTCGTCGTGTCGGTGTCGGGCCGGCGGTCGTCACCGACCGCGAGGGTGCCTGCGGTCCCCACGTCGGCCGGACCGGCCTGCGGGTCGTCCTTGCCGCGGTGGGCCGCCTGCTGGCGGTAGGACATCCGCCGCATCCGCGCGTTCATGTTCCGCATGAGGAACCACAGCGCGAGCGCGAGGAACGCGAAGGCGAGGAAGGCCAGGAAGCCCGTCGTGACGTCGGGAGGGGAGTCGTTCATGCGGCACGCTCCGTGCGGGTGTCGTGGACGAGGGTGAGCCCCGCCGAGGTGGCCAGGGCGTCGGCCGAGGCGACGTCGTCGGGCAGGCCGGCGAACAGGTCGTCCTCGTCCTCGGGCGTCGCGACGAAGGAGGCGGCGAGCTCGTACTCCTCGACCGGCCACACCCGGGCCTGGACCTCGCGCGAGACCCGGAAGAAGTTGCCGTCGGGGTCGACCTGGGTGGCGTGGGCGAGCAGCGCCGCGTCCCGCCGGTCGTACCAGTCGGCGCACTGCACCCGGGTGGTGACGACCCGGTCCGGGCGGTCCCAGCCCTCGAGCCACTCGGCGTACGGGCTCTCCTCGCCGAGGGCGGTGAGCGCCTCGTGGAAGGCCACGATGCGGGCGCGGTTGAAGGTCTGGTTGTAGTACAGCTTCAGCGGCTGCCAGGCCGGGCCGGCGTCGGGGAAGCGGGTGGCGTCGCCGGCGGCCTCGAACGCCGCCACCGACACGTCGTGGCACATGATGTGGTCGGGGTGCGGGTAGCCGCCGTTCTCGTCGTACGTCGTGACGACGTGCGGCCGGAACCGGCGGATCTCGCGGACCAGCGCCTCGGTGGTGACCTCGAGCGGCTCGAGCGCGAAGCACCCCTCGGGTAGCGGCGGCAGCGGGTCGCCCTCGGGGAGGCCGGAGTCGACGAAGCCGAGCCAGGTGTGCTGCACGCCGAGGATCTCCTGGGCGCGAGCCATCTCGTCGCGGCGGACCTGGGCGAGGTCGCGGAGGATGTGGATGTCCTCCTTGAGCCGGGGGTTGAGGATGTCTCCCCGCTCGCCCCCCGTGCAGGAGACGACGAGGACCTCGTGGCCGGCGTCGACGTACTTCGCCATCGTCGCCGCGCCCTTGCTCGACTCGTCGTCCGGGTGCGCGTGGACGCACATGAGCCGGAGCCGTTCGGACATGCGGGACCCTTCGGTGCAGTGGTCTCGGGCGGTACCCGAGAATGGGACGGATCCCATCCTCTCACTGCCCGATGACGCCCCGAGGAGCACCGTGCCGCTGCCCGACCCGAGGACCCCGTCCGGCCGCCGCGCCGTCCTCGCGGCGCTTGCCGTGCTGGCCGCCGTCGCGGCGGTGGTCTGGTACGGGTGGACGACGACGGCGGGTCAGGTCCTCCCCAACGTCACCGGCTACAAGGTCGAGTCCGACTCGCTGACCCGGGTGGGCTACGACCTCGCCCGGCCGGAGGGCACGGCCGTCACCTGCCGGATCGCCGCCCTCGACGCGGGCAAGGGGCGGGTCGGCGTCGTCGAGGACGCCATCCCGGCCGAGGGCGAGGCCGTGGTCCACCGCGTCGTCGCGGTGCGCACGAGCGCGCGGGCCGTGACGGGCGTCGTCGAGTCCTGCACGCGGGTCCCCCGCGGCTGACCCGACGCCGGCCCCGGGACACCGCCGGACCGCCTCCGGCGGGCTGACCTGTGGGAACGGATGTGCTTCGGGGGGTCCTCGTTGCTAGACTGACGGCTTCACGTTCGGGTCTGGGTCCGAGATGTCGCTGAGCACCAGCGGTCGGCCCGGGCCCGTTGCCGTAGCACCCTCGGCGCCACCCGCGAGGGTCCGGCGCCCCACGTACCCAGCAGGAGTTGAGCAGCCGTGACCGAGACGACGACCAACCAGAGCTACCTCACCCAGGCCGCGTTCGACCGGCTCAAGGGGGAGCTCGAGGAGCTGTCCGGCCCGGGGCGCACCGAGATCGCGAAGAAGATCGAGGCGGCCCGCGAGGAGGGCGACCTCAAGGAGAACGGCGGCTACCACGCCGCCAAGGAGGAGCAGGGCAAGATGGAGGCCCGCATCCGCCAGCTCACCCAGCTCCTCGAGAACGCGGTCATCGGCGAGACGCCGAAGGACAACGGCGTCGTCGAGCCCGGGATGATCGTCTCCGTCGAGATGTTCGGCGACGAGGAGGAGTTCCTCCTCGGCTCCCGCGAGATCACCGACTCCTCGATGCAGGTCTTCTCCGAGAAGTCCCCGATCGGCGCCGCCGTCAACGGCCACAAGGTCGGCGACACCGTCTCCTACGAGGCCCCGAACGGCAAGGCCATCGAGGTCAAGATCCTCAAGGCGACGCCCTACACCGGCTGAGCCCCCGCACCGGCTCGGCCGACTGATTGCCCAGAACCCACCCGCGAGGCCTGTCCGACGGCCCCGCGCGGTGGGTTCTGGGCAATCAGTGGGTCGAGGCGGGGCGCTCGCCGACGACCAACGTGTGGGTGGCGCCACCGACCCAGGTGACGCCGCCCTCCACCTCCACGTGCACCCGGCCCTCGCGGCCGATGACCGTGCCCTGCGCCGCGACGTAGCGCGCCGGGAGGTGGCCGGCCGGCACCAGCCACTGCGCGAGGCCGGCGTTGAGGCTGCCGGTCACCGGGTCCTCGCCGAAGTCACGGTCGTCGGAGTAGAAGGCCCGCACCTCGAGTGAGGCGCCGTCGGTGCGCGTGCCCTCCGGGTAGGTCGCGGCGAGCCCGACCTTCATCCCGGAGGCGCGGGCACGGTCCGGGTCGCAGGCGAGGACCGCCTCGGGCGAGCGCAGGAGCAGCCCGAGCCAGCCCGGGCCGTTGTCGACCCAGGCCGCCTCGAGGACGTCGGCCCGGTCGAGCCGCAGGGCGTCGACGACACGGGCGACCTCCTCGTCCGCGACCGGGCCCGAGCGGGTGAGCGGCGGCGCGGCGAACCGCAGGCCGCCGTCCCGGCGGACCTCCACCAGCCCCGCGCCGCACTCCTGGACGACCACGCCGTCACGGCGGGGGATGCCCCCGGCCTCGAGCCAGGCGTGCGCGCTGCCGAGGGTCGGGTGGCCGGCGAACGGCAGCTCGCCGCCGGTGGTCCAGATCCGCACGCGGTAGTCGGCGCCCGGGTCGGTCGGGGCGAGGAGGAAGGTCGTCTCGGAGAGGTTGGTCCACCGCGCGACGGCGAGCATCTGCTCGTCGTCGAGGTCGTCGGCGTCGTGGAGGACGGCGAGGGCGTTGCCCCGGAACGGGCGGTCGGAGAAGACGTCGACGAGGCGCACGGCGGTCATCGGGCCATCGAAGCACGTCGGGGCGGGGTGGCGCGCCCGGCCTTCGCCGCGGACCTGCGGCCCGGTGGGGGTGGCCTCCCGGACTCCGGACGCCGCGACCGGGGTTCGGGAGAACACCTCCTCCACCCGGGCGCGCGCCCGGCCGCGATGCGGGGGCCCGTCGCCGCCCGGCCCCGACCGCCCTCAGTCGTTCGTGCGGTTGACGAACGCGCGCACGGCGAGCGGGGCGAGCACGGCGGAGAGCCCGATCGACCAGATGACCGTCGTGAGCACCGGGTGCTGGAGCGGGAGCGCGGCGTCGGTGGCGGCCGGCATCCCGCCGTCGTTGCCCCACAGCTCACGCATCGCCTGGACGAGAGCGCTGATCGGGTTCCACTCGGCGAGGAAGCGCAGCCAGTCGGGCATGACCTCGGTGCGCGCGAAGGCGTTGGACAGGAAGGTCAGCGGAAAGATCGTGGTGAACATGACCCCCTGCACGGCCTCGACCGAGCGCAGCGCCGAGCCGAAGAGGATGCCGACCCAGATCATCGCGAAGCCGAAGAGGACGAGCAGGGCGTAGCCGGCGAGACCTCGCAGGATCCCGTCGTGGATGCCCCACCCGACGAACAGCCCGGTGACGGACATGACGACGATGCCGATCATCGAGTGGATGATGCTCGAGACGCTGCGCGCGACGACGACCGACGAGCGGCCGATGGGCAGGCTCCGGAAGCGGTCGACGATGCCCTTGCCGAGGTCGGTGTTGAGGCCGATGGCGACGACGAACGCGCTGAACGTCATCGTCTGGGCCATGATCCCGGGGAGCAGCCACTCCTTGTAGTCGACGCCCGGCACGGAGATCGAGCCGCCGAAGACGAACGCGAAGAGCAGCACGAACATCACCGGCTGGATGGTGACGTCGGTGAGCATCTCGGGCTGGCGCTTGATGTGGGTGAGGTTGCGGCGCACCAGCGCCCACACCTGCCGCACCGGACTGGGACGACGCTCGCCCGGGTGGACGGCCCGGAAGTGCTCCTGGGTGGTGGTCATCGCGTGGCCTCCTCGACCGGCTGGCCGGCGTCGTCGTCGGTGCTGTCGGTGCGCTCCTCGGCGCGGTGCCCGGTGAGCGAGAGGAAGACGTCGTCCAGGCTCGGCCGCTGGAGGCCGATGTCGTCGAGGTCGATGCCGGCCTCCTCGAGCCGGGCGGCGATGCGGGTGAGCGCGGCGACCCCCTCGGCCGGGGCGGTGATGCGGCGGGCGTCGGCGTCGACGTGCAGCTCGCCGACCTCCGAGCGGACGATCTCGGCCGCGGCACCGACCTCGTCGGACCGGCTGACCGCGACGACGAGGCTGGCCCGCCCGGAGCGGTCCTTGAGCTCGAGCGGCGTGCCGTCGGCGATGACCTTCCCGTGGTCGACCACGACGATGCGGTCGGCGAGCTGGTCGGCCTCGTCGAGGTACTGCGTCGTGAGGAAGAGGGTCGTGCCCTCGCGCACGAGGTCGCGCAGGACGCCCCACAGCTCGACGCGGCTGCGCGGGTCGAGGCCGGTCGTGGGCTCGTCGAGGAAGAGCACCGGCGGGGTGGCGACGAGGCTCGCGGCGAGGTCGAGCCGGCGCCGCATGCCGCCCGAGTACTCCTTGGCGACCTTGTCGCCCGCCTCGTCGAGGGAGAACCGTTCGAGGAGCTCGTCGGCCACCCGGCGGACGGTGGCGCGGTCGAGGCCGTAGAGGTCGCCGACGAGGCGGAGGTTCTCGCGGCCGGTGAGCAGCTCGTCGACGGTGGCCGACTGCGCCGTGAGGCCCATCCGCTGGCGGACGGCATCGGCGTCGCGGACGACGTCGAGGCCGGCGACCCGCCCGGTGCCGCTCGTGGGCTCCGACAGCGTGGTCATCATCCGCACGGTGGTGGTCTTGCCCGCCCCGTTGGGGCCGAGCATCGAGAACACGGTGCCCTCGGGGACCGAGAAGCTCACGCCGTCGACGGCCGTGAAGTCGCCGAAGCGCTTGACGAGGTCGACCGCCTCGATCGCCGGGGTGCTCATCGGACGAGGCAGAACGGGTGTCCTGCGGGGTCGAGGTAGACGACGAAGCCGCCGTCGGTGGAGGGCTGGTGCTCGTGGCGGGTGGCCCCGGCGGCGAGGACGTCGCGCTCCCCGGCCTCGAGGTCGTCGACGAGCAGGTCGACGTGGAACTGCTGGGGGTGCCCGCCCGCGGGCCAGGTGGGGGGCTCGTAGCCCTCCGCGTGCTGGAAGGCCAGCGCCGGCACCGAGCCGGCGGGCGCGTCGGCGGGGGTGCCCTCGGGGACGATGGTCACCCACGACTCGTCGGAGCCGTCGCGCACCTCCCACCCGAGCAGGTCGGCGTAGAACGAGGACAGGACCCGGGTGTCCGGGCAGTCGAGGACGACGCAGTCGAGGCGGGCGCGTGGAGCGGTGGCTTCACTCATGCCCCGACGCTAGAGGGCGCCACCGACAGGCGTCACCTTGTTTCGGCGCGCCCCGCGAGACGCGCCGCGAGCGAGCGGGCGCGAGCCGGGTCCGAGCCCGCCAGCAGGCCGACCGCGAAGAGCACGTAGTCGCGGTCGACGACGGCCTCCGCGCGGTCGGGGACCCGCCAGCCGCCCCCGTGGTCGGCGAGCGCGGGGGCGAGGACACGCGCCGCGACCTCCGGCGCCGCGTGCCGCAGCACCCCGCCGGACCCCACGACCAGACCGACGTCGGCGAGCGGGCGCGGGCGCTCCCCCGGAGCCGGGCGGCCGTGCCGGCGCAGGGCGACCGTGACCGCCGACCGGGCCAGCGCCTCCTCGCAGGCCCACTCGGCGTCGGTGGACGCGACGTGGCCGGTGTCGGCGACCACCCGGCCGGCGTAGCGGGCCACGTCGTCCGCGACCGGGAGCCGCTCGCGCCCGGCGGCCTCGACCACGCCCTCGGCGTTCCAGCGCATCCCGAGGTCCGCCTCGACGGTGCGGGCGTGCCAGACGGTGCCGACGACCTCGCGCTGGATGGTGGCGTCCTCCCCCTGGGGGGTGATGACGGAGTAGACGTCGGTGGTGGCGCCGCCCACGTCGACGACGAGCACGTCCTGGCCGCGGACGTCGGCGAGCACCTCGACGCCGTCGAGGACGGCGTCGGGGGTCGCGGCGCGCACGAGCTCGGCGAACCCGCGACCGCGCGAGAGGCCCTTCCCCCCGATGACGTGCCGGAGGAAGACCTCCCGGATCGCAGCCCGCGCCCCCTCGGGCGCGACCTCCCCGATCCTGGGCAGGACGTTGGACGTGACGACGTGCCGGCGCCCCGTGCCCGTGAGCTCGGCCGCCACCTCGTCGGCGGCGGCCGCGTTGCCGGCGACGACCACGGGCGCCGTGGTGCGGGCCCGCGCCAGCCGGCGCGCGTTGTGGCGCAGGACGTCGGCGTTGCCCCCGTCGGTCCCGCCGACGAGCAGGACGACGTCGGGGCGGGCGGCCCGCAGCGCGGACACGTCCGCACCGGTCATCGGACCGGACGCGACGTGGACGACCCGGGCCCCGGCCGAGAGCCCGACCCGGAAGCCGGCCTCGGCGGTCACCTCGCGCTCGTACCCGACCACGGCGAGGCGCAGGCCGCCCCCGGCGCTGGAGCACAGGTACGTGTGCTCCGGGTCGTGGGCCGCACCGAGGGCGTCGCGCACCGCGTCGACGCCGTCCATGACGTCGGTGTGCACGGTGGTCGGGTGCGAGGCCTTCCCGAGCACCGCCCCGTCGTCGCCGACGAGCAGCGCCTTCGTGAAGGTCGACCCGACGTCGACGCACAGGACCGCACCCACGGGCCCAGACCCTAGTGGCCGGGTGCGCCGCCCCCGGGCCCGCCTCCCCCGGTCGGCTGCGTCGTCGTGTCGACCGGGGCCGTGAGGGAGACCGCGTACCCGGCCGCGACGCTGCCCGACACCGTCCCCAGCTGGTGGACGCCGCCGTCGTCGCCGAAGACGTTGTCGCTCGTCAGGGACAGCCGCGAGAGGTTCGAGACCGACGCCTCGTACCCGCTCGTCGCGTACACGGTGTCGCAGGTGGCCTGGGGCAGCGCGACCTGCGAGGTCGCGATGGCCTTCGAGGAGTCGGTGATGCTCCCCTCGTCCGGGTAGACCTCGAAGTGGATGTGCGGCCAACGGCCCGAGTAGCAGGCCGGGAAGATGCTGGTGAAGGTCACGGCGCCGGCGTCGTCGGTCACCTGGACACCGCGCAGGTAGTTCTCCTCGGTGACGCCGTCGGAGTACATCGAGTACCGGCCCTCCCGGTCGCAGTGCCAGACGTAGACGGCGGCTCCCACCATCGGGCCGCCACCGGCGGCGATGTCGAGGACGGTCAGGGTCAGCGTCATCGGGACGCCCTCGGCCGTCGTGGTCGAGGTGCCGAAGCTGCTGCGGATGTCGTCGCGCACGACGCCGCTCTGCTCGAGGACGTCGGCGCCGTTCGAGCCGTCACCGGGGTAGGGGCCGGCGGTCTCGTCGGGGATCTCGGTCAGCGAGCCGGAGGCGGTGGCGCTCGCCGTCGCGCTGCTCGTGGCCGACGCACTCGCGGACGCCGAGCCGCTCGAGCCGCTGCCCGAGGACCCGCTGCCGCACGCGGCGAGCGCTCCCCCGGCGACGCCGATCCCGAGCACCTGGAGCGCTCGGCGGCGGTCGAAGAGCGTGGCGAGGTCGAAGGCCAGGCCCTGGTCGACCACCTCGTCCTCGGGGCGGGGCAGGACGCGCCCCTCGTAGCTCGGGCGGGCGGGGCCGGTGCGGTGCGGGTCGGTGCGGGTCATCGGGGTACCTCCGGGTCGGTGTCGTCCCGACGACCGTAGGCAGCCGGCCCAGCCGTCCGTTGTGCCCCGGCTGTGCCCTCCCTGTGGCCGCGCACCTCAGGTGAGGCGGTCGAGGGCCTGCCGCAGGTCGGCGACGAGGTCCTCGGCGTCCTCGATGCCGACCGAGAGCCGGATGAGGTCGCCGGGCACCTCGAGCTCGGTGCCCGCGACCGACGCGTGGGTCATCCGGCCCGGGTGCTCGATGAGCGACTCGACGCCGCCGAGGGACTCGCCGAGGGTCCACAGCTCGGTCTCGGCGCAGACCTTGGCCGCGACGTCCTCGCCACCCCTGACGCGGAACGCGACCATGCCGCCGAAGCGCTTCATCTGGCGCGCGGCGACGTCGTGGTTCGGGTGGTCGGGCAGGCCCGGGTAGTGCACGGCGGTGACGCCCGGGTGGCTCTGGAGGAAGTCGACGACGGTCTCGGCGTTGTCGCAGTGCCGCTCCATCCGGACCGCGAGCGTCTTGAGGCCGCGGAGCACGAGCCAGGCGTCGAACGGGCCGGCGACGGCACCCATCGAGTTCTGGTGGAACGCGATCCGTTCCGCCACCGACTCGCCGTCGCGGGTCGTGGCGCCCGGGGCGACGACGACGGCACCACCGACGACGTCGCTGTGGCCGCCGGCGTACTTCGTCGTCGAGTGGACGACGACGTCCGCACCGAGCGCGATGGGGTTCTGCAGGTACGGCGAGGCGAAGGTGTTGTCGACGACGAGGAGCGCCCCGGCCTCGCGGGCGACCTCGGCGATCGCCGCGATGTCGGCGATGCCGAGCAGCGGGTTGGTCGGCGTCTCCACCCAGATCATCCGGGTCTCCGGGCGGACCGCGGCGCGCACCGACTCCACGTCGGCGACGGTGGCGATCGAGTGGTCGGCACCCCACGGCTTGAGCACCTTGTCGAAGAGCCGGTAGGTACCGCCGTAGGCGTCGGAGGGGACGACGACGTGGTCACCGGGCGCGAGCAGCGCGCGCAGCACGGTGTCCTCGCCGGCCAGCCCGCTCGCGAAGGCGAAGCCGCGCTCGCCGCGCTCGAGCGCCGCGATGCACTCCTCGAGGGCCGTGCGGGTCGGGTTCGCCGAGCGGGAGTACTCGTAGCCGCCGCGCAGGCCGCCGACGCCGTCCTGCTTGTAGGTGCTCACCTGGTGGATCGGCGGCACGACGGCACCGGTGGTGGGGTCCGGCTCCTGTCCGGCGTGGATGGCGCGCGAGGAGAACCCGAGGTCGTCGAGAGTCATGCCTCCGAGGGTAGGGCCCGGGCGGGGGCGCGCACCGGACGGGTCCGTCGCTCCCCGTCGTCAGTCGGTCAGGTGCCGCTGCCACTCGCGCAGCCGGCCGCTCCGCCGGAAGCCCATCGCGGTGTTGACGGCGAGCATGTGCGCGTTCTCGGCCGCGTTCCACGTCCGCACCGTGCGCACCTCGGGCACGGCGTCGGCGAGCGCCCGGAGGTTGGCGACCTTGAGGGCCAGCCCCAGCGCGTGCCCGCGGTGCTCGCGCAGGACGAGCGTGTCGTGCTGGAAGGCCAGCTCCGGGGCGTGCCCGGGCACCTGGATGCTCGTGTACCCGACGAGCCGCCCGGAGCCGAGGTCGCGGGCGAACGTCGACACGACGCGCCGCCCCATCGCCCGGGTCCGCTCGTCCTCGCCGCGCACCCTCTCCGCGTCCCACTCCTCCTCCTCGAGCGCGAGCTCGCCGAGCGGGGCGTCGGTGGACATCCGGCGGGCCAGCACGGCCCGGTCGGCGAGGTCCGCCTCGGGCAGGTCGTCGACGTGGGTCTCGAGCCGGTAGCCGCCGGCCACCTCGACGTCGGGCAGCGTGGCGCCCCGGAGGACCACGTCGGAGCGCAGCACGGTCTGCGCGGGCAGGAAGCCGTGCCGGCGCACCCATGCCTCGTGCGGGTCGACCTCGGTGTCCGCGCCCCACTGGGTCTCGGTGTGGAGGATCGTGCGCCCCAGGCCGCGGGCGGCGTCGACGGCCCACCCGGCGAGCACGTCGCCCACCCCGCGACGCCGCTCCCCCGGCAGCACCGCGACGAACACCTGGGCGCTGCGCTCGTTGTCGTGCGTCGGCGCGATCACCCCGGCGGCGCCCACGGGCCGGTCCTCGGCGAGGGCGAGCACCTGGAGACGCCGCTTGGAGCCCTTGCCCTGCTCCCGCAGCTCCTCGGCGCTCCACGCGTCGTGGTCGTCGCCCTGCTCGTGACGGGCGACGTCGGCGAGGACGCCGGCCCAGGCATCGAAACGGGCGGCGCCGTCGGGGTCGGTGTCGAGGCCGGAGACGGGGACGAGGTCGAGGTCGCGCACGAGGAACACCGTGCCACCCCACACCGTTGGACCGGACATGCTTTTCGGCTCGCGTGCGAAGACGACCCTGCCCACCCGTGACGAGGCCCTGCCCGGCCGCGACCACCGGCCGTTCACCGTGCCGTCGACCCACACGGTCCTGGGCACCCCCCTCGAGGGCCCCTGGCCCGACGGCACCGAGGTCCTCTACGTCGCGATGGGCTGCTTCTGGGGCGTCGAGCGCATCTTCTGGAAGCTCCCCGGTGTCGTGACGACGGCCGCCGGCTACATGGGCGGCTTCACCCCCAACCCCACCTACGAGGAGACCTGCACGGGACGCACGGGCCACGCCGAGGCCGTGCTCGTCGCCTACGACCCCGCGCAGACCTCCCCCGAGCTGCTGCTCAAGGCGTTCTGGGAGAACCACGACCCGACGCAGGGCAACCGGCAGTACAACGACGTCGGGACCGCCTACCGGTCGGCGATCTTCACGACCACGCCGGGTCAGGCCGCGGCCGCCGAGGCCACGCGCGACGCCTTCCAGGGCGTGCTCACCGAGGCTGGCCGGGGCACCATCACCACGACGATCGCGTCGGCCGAGCAGGCCGGGCCGTTCTGGTACGCCGAGGACTACCACCAGCAGTACCTCGACAAGAACCCCGGCGGCTACTGCAACCACGGGCCCAACGGGCTCACCTGCCCGGTCGGCGTCGCCAACCTCCCCGCCCAGACCGACGTCGTCCCGCCGCAGGGCTGACACCTCGGGGGCGGCGCCGCGGACACCCGGCGCCGCGAGGGTGCGCCGGGTGCCCGTGGACGGGTGACCGCTACTTGCTGGTCACCGTGAACGGCGCGGTGATGCCGCCGCCGCTGGAGACCGCCATCACCCGGCCGGGGCTGGAGGTGCCCGCGGCCGCGTTGCGCAGCCGGACGGTCCAGTCGCCGATGCCCGGCGGCGCGGCGGCCACGACGGTCGCACTCGCACCCGGGATCGCCGCACCCTGGGTCCCGGTGGCGGTGACCCGGTAGAGCGTCACGGTCGTGCCCAGCTGCGAGCCGGTGCCGACGATCTTGAAGTCACCGGACTTCCACACCGCGGTGCTGATGGTGATCCGGTCGGTGAGGACCTGCGTGGTGACCGGGAGCGGAGCCGAGAAGTCTCCGACCCCGGCCGCGTTGATCGCCGCGACCGAGAACTCGTACGACGTCGCCGGTGTGAGCCCGCTGACCGTCTGCCGCGCCAGCGCCGTGACCGGCGGCGTGGGCACCGTGGCCCCGCCGGAGGTGGTGATCCGCACCTGGTACCCGGTCACCGTCGTGTCGGTGCTGGCGTTCCAGGTCAGCGCCACCGAGTTCTGCGTGGCGGTCCCGGCGAGACCGGTGGGGGCGGCCGGGCGGGCAGGCAGCGGCGGGGGCTCGAAGTCGCCGGCGAAGGTGGTCAGGTTCCCGGCCTGGTCGAGGGCGACGACCGAGAGGTGGACCGGTGCGGTGATGGGGATCGTCTTGGGCAGCGGGGCGGGGAGCAGCACCGCCTCGTCGGTGGGCACGCCGCCGGAGACCACCGGCACGTCGGGCCCGCCGAGCGGGGTGGTGGTGTAGAAGACCTGGCCGTCGCTGTTCACGGTGACCTTGTCGGTCTGGGTGGTACCGCCCGAGTCGGGCGTGATCGACAGGGTCGGCACCGTGGTGTCACCCAGCTGGGGTCCGCCGCCGCCCATCGTGAACGGCGCACTGAGCTTGTCGCCGGTCAGGGAACGGACCTCGATGGTGTAGTCCTTGCCCGGGTCGAGGCCGGCCAGGTTGGTCGAGGTGGCCTGCGGCCCGAAGCGGCGCCCGGTGGTGGCGGCGGGGAGCGAGCCCTGCTCGATCGCCTGGACGTCGTAGCCCGTCACGGCGGCGGCGCCGGGCTGCGGGGCCACGGGCGTCCAGTTGACCTGGACCGAGGTCTTGTCGGCCGAGCGGATCGCGGTGGCGCTGCCGGCCGGCGCCTCCTGCTGCGCGGGCCCGGCGGGGCAGCCGCCCATGCCCGGGCCGCCGGCCTCGCCGAACTCGGAGATGGTCAGGCTCTGCCGGTTGCCGTCGGCGTCCTGGACCTGCCAGTTCATCGCCCGCTCACCGAGGTCGGCGGCGGCGGTGATGTCGGCGAGCTCGACGGTGTCGAAGACGTAGGTCGCGAGGAACGTGCCGGCGGTGGCGTCGATGTCCATCCCCGAGGAGTAGCCACCGCGGGGAGCGCGGGTCAGCGGGCCGGGCAGGGCGCGCACGTCGCGCTTGCCGACGGCGGTGCCGACGAGGTCGGGCTGGATGATCCGCTGCTCCAGGAAGCTCGGGTCGACCTCGGGCCCGAAGGTGCCGGCGACGGTGATCGTGCTGCCGTCCTGCACCATGTCGCTGGCCGTCGCGGAGGACGCGGTGGTCTCCTCGACGTTGCCGTCGGGGAAGGTCACCGAGACGACGTCCCCGGCCCTGATGTCGGGCGTGACCTTCAGCGAGGTACCCGCGCCCCAGCACTCCCCGCCCGGGTGGTTGATCTCGAAAGCGACGTCCGTGCCCGAGACGACGGCCTCGGCCGACCCCATCAGGGTGCCGTCGCGGACCACGCGCACCACGGCGCGCTCCCCGGCGTACCGCTCGTAGCCCTCGACCGAGACGAAGTCGCGGTCGGGGAAGACGACCACGTTGTCGGGGAAGGCGGGGACCGCGGCACTGGCGGGCGGGGTGACGGCGACGCTGGCCGCCACCAGGCCGAGCACCCCGGCCAGGGACAGCAGCCGACGAGGCGGACGGCGGACGGGTTCGTCGGTGTTCTGGGTCATGGCGCACTCCCCTGGGACGTGGGTGCCTCCGCCGATGGGACGGATGACCCTCGGCAGTCTCCGGGGGCGACCTTGGGGTTTGGTGGGGCTCGCACCGGCCGCCCGGGCCGGGCCCCGCGGCGACCTGCCGTCGCTAGCGCGCGTCGGCCTTCGCCACGAGCCTGGTCAGCATCGTGACGTTGCGGCTCGTGCTGCTCAGCGGCCCGAGGATCCTCTCCCAGTGCCGCGTCGTGAGGCGGGAGTCGGTGGACCTCCCCCGCATCCGCCAGTGGACGTCGGCGCCGTCGACGACGAGGGTCTCGAAGTCGTCCGACAGACCCTCGAGGCCGGCGGCCTGGTCCGCGGTGGGCGCCTCCTTGAGGAACGTCACGAAGTGCGTGTCGCCCGGCTCCACCGGGAACGGCCGGGCGTCGAGGGCGCTCCTGACCTCGGCGGGCGTCCGGACGAAGGTGGTGCACTCGAAGCCGAGCTCGGCCTCGAGCGCCTGCTCCAGCGCCCCCTCGACCGAGGCCCGCGTGCCGCGCGTCTCGAACACCGCGTTCCCGCTGTTGACGAAGGTCCACACGTCGGCGTACCCGAGGTCCTCGCACACCGCCGCGAGCCGGGCCATCGGCACGCGCCGCTTCCCGACGTTCACCGCCCGCAGGAAGGCGACCCGGACGCTCATGCGTCCTCACTGTAGGGGCCGGACTTCCGCGGCGTGGGGGTCCCCGGCTCGCCGGGCGGCTGCTCAGCGCACCCCGGCCGGCTCGCCCACCCGCTCGCCGGAGCGCTCGCCCGACCCGGTCGGCGCGCTCGACGACATCGTGTCGAGCAGCTCGTGGCCCAGCTCCTCGACGGTCTCGGAGGGCGTCTCCTCCTGGTCACCGTCCCGCAGCGGGATGGCCTTGATCGCGAGCGTGGCCAGGAGCACCAGCGCGACCACCGGCAGGCCGATGAGGAAGACCTCGTGCAGCTGGTCGGCCAGGCCCTGGCGGACCGCGGTCGCGACGGCCGGCGGCAGCTGCGAGAGCGCAGCGGGGTCGAGCACCGAGCCGGCACTGGCGGCGCCCTCGGGCATCGAGGCCGCCGCACCGGCCGGGAGGTGGGAGGCGATGGCGCCGCCCAGCCCGCTCGTCAGCACGGTGCCGAAGACCGCGATGCCGACCGTGGAGCCGACGTTGCGGAAGAACTGGCTCGAGGCCGTCGCGACCCCGAGGTCGCGCTTCGCGGCCGCGTTCTGGACGACGAGCGTGTACTGCTGCATCGCCATCCCGATCCCGATCCCGAGCACCACCATGGCCAGCGTGAGCTGGGTCTGGGTCGAGTCGGAGGTCAGCCGGGTCAGCAGCCAGATGCCGGCGCCCATGATGACGACCCCGGCGGCCATGAACGGCTTGTAGACACCCGTCCGGGTGATGACCAGCCCGGTGAGGATGCCCATGACGATGAGGCCCACCATGAGCGGGGCGAGGATGAGGCCGGAGTTCGTCGCGTCGACGCCGAGGACGCCCTGCGCGTAGACCGGGATGTAGATGATCGAGCCGAACATCACCATCGCGAGACCGAAGCTCGCGAGGTTGGCCGCGGTGAAGATCCGCGAGCGGAAGAGACGCAGCGGGATGACCGGCTCCTCGGCACGGTTCTCGGCGAACACGAAGGCGGTCAGGCCGACGGCACCGACGACGTAGAGCCCGATGATCGTCGCCGAGCCCCACGCGTACGACGTGCCGCCCCACGAGGTGGCGAGGAGGACCGCGGTGAGCCCGACGGCGAGCGTGGCGATGCCCCAGCCGTCGACCTTGGCCTCGCGGCGCTCGTGAGGGAGGTGGAGGAAGCGCAGGATGAAGCCGGTGGCGACGACGCCGATCGGGATGCCCGCGAAGAACAGCCAGCGCCAGCCCCAGTGGTCGGTGATGAAGCCGCCGGCCAGCGGGCCCGCGACCGACGTGACGCCGAAGACGGCACCCATCAGGCCCTGGTACTTGCCGCGCTGACGCGGCGGGATGATGTCGCCGATGATGGTCTGCGACAGCGGCATCACCGTGCCCATGCCGAGGCCCTGGATGGCCCGGGCCGCGACGAGCACCCAGAAGCTCTGGGCGAGGCCGGCCACGAGCGAGCCGACCATGAAGACGACGAGCCCGGCGATGTAGAAGCCGCGCCGGCCGTAGAGGTCGGAGAACTTGCCGACGATCGGGACGGTGATCGCCGAGACGAGGAGCGCGGCGGTGGCGACCCAGCTGTAGTGGTCCATGCCGCCGAGCTCGGAGACGATGCGCGGCATCGCCGGCCCGACGATGGTCTGGCTGACCGAGGCGACGAGCATGCCGAGCATCAGCCCGACGAAGACGCGCGACGCCTCCGGGCTCAGCCTGTACGGCTGCTTCGCCGTGGTGGTGGCGGTGGTCATGCGGGGGTCCTTTCCCGGGCGGGGGTGCCGGTGGTGGCGGCGGTGGGGCCCGCGGCGCTGCGAGCACGGGGGTCGGGGGCGGCGGCGACGAGCGCCAGCGAGCCCTGGAGCCGGCCGAGCAGGTCGGCGAGGGTGGCTCGGTCCTCGGCCGACCAGTCCTCGAGGGCGATGCCGAGGAGCAGCTCGCGACGGCGGCGCTCCTCGACGAGCACGGACCGCCCGTCGGAGGTCAGCTCGATGCGCTGCGCCCGGCCGTCCTCGGGATCGGGGGCGCGCTGCAGCAGGCCGCGCTCGACGAGGGTCGAGACCCGGCGGCTGGTCGTGGAGGGGTCCAGGCCCTCGGCGCCGGCGAGGTCGCAGGCGCGGCGGGGACCCAGCTTGGACGAGAGCGCCAGCAGCGCGTACTCCCCCCGGGTCACCGGCCCGTCGACGACGTGGGCCCGGCTGAGGAGGGCGAACAGCGCCGAGAGGTGCTCGGTGACGAGCTGGTCGGCGGTTTGTTGCATGACGCAAGCATATATCTTTCTGCACTACCTGCAAAATTGCCGTCACGGCATACTGTCCCCATGACGACGGGCACCGGTCCCGGGCTGCGCGACCGCAAGAAGGAGGAGACGCGTCTGCGTCTCCACACCGCGGCGCTGCGGCTCGCCGTGGAGCGCGGGGTGGGGGCGGTGACCGTCGAGGAGATCGCCGCCGCGGCGGAGGTCTCCCCCCGCACCTTCTTCAACTACTTCGCGACGAAGGAGGACGCGCTCGTCGACGCCGACCCCGGCCGGGCCGCGCGCGTCCGCGACGCCGTGCTGGCGCGACCGCCCGAGGAGACACCGGCCGCCGCTCTGCGGGCCGTCCTCACCGAGCACATGCGCCTCCTCGAGGCCGACCGCGACCTGTGGCGGATGCGCAGCGAGCTCGCCGCCCGCAACCCCGACCTCGCCGCCCGCGCCGCCGGGGCCGGAGACCGCTTCGAGGGCGCGCTCGTCGAGGCGGCCTACGCCCGCACCGGCACCGATCCCGCGGTCGACCTCACGACCGGGCTGACCGCCCGCATCGCGATGGCCGCGGTGCGCGCCGCGTACCAGCAGCACCGGCTCGCCGGCCAGGAGGGCTCGCTGGCCGACCGGCTCTCCGCCGCCTTCGACGCCGCCGGCCTGCGCTGACCCACCTCCTCACGAACGTGTGTGAACACGCCGGCGGAACCCGGCGTGTTCACACACGTTCGCGGAGGAGGGGCCGGTCAGAGGCGGGCGGCCACCTCGGTGCCCTGGCGGATCGCGCGCTTCGCGTCGAGCTCGGCGGCGACGTCCGCACCCCCGACGACGTGCACCCGGATGCCGTGCTCGGCCAGCGGCTCAGCGAGCCCGCGGACGGACTCCTGCCCGGCGCAGACGACGACCGTGTCGCAGGCGATGACGCGCTGCTCGGCACCGTCCTCGCCGAGGGTCACGTGCAACCCCTCGTCGTCGATCCGCACGTAGGTGTGGACGCCGGTGACCTGCTCGACTCCCTTGGCGCGCAACGATGCCCGGTGCACCCAGCCGGTCGTCTTCCCGAGGCCCTTCCCGATCGAGGTCGTCTTGCGCTGGAGCAGCACGACCTCGCGCGGGCTCGGCTCGGGCACGGCGGGCACGACGCCGCCGCGCGTCGTGGCGGGGTCCCCGACGCCCCACTCCTGCCGCCAGGCGTCGGCGTCCAGGCTCGGTGAGGCGTCGGTCGTGAGGAACTCGCAGACGTCGACCCCGACCCCACCGGCGCCGATGACCGCCACGCGCGCGCCGGCCGTGCGCTCGCCACGGACCAGCTGGTCGTAGGTCATGACCATCGGGTGCTCGATGCCCGGGATGTCCGGCAGGCGCGGGGCCACGCCCGTCGCCACGACCACCTCGTCGACCCCCGCGGCGACCAGCCCGTCGACGTCGGCGCGCTCCCCCAGCCGCACCCGCACGCCGAGCACGTCGAGGCGCCGGGTGAAGTAGCGGATCGTCTCGGAGAACTCCTCCTTGCCCGGGATGCGCATCGCGATGTCGAACTGCCCGCCGAGGTGGTCGCGCGCCTCGACGAGCTCGACGTCGTGCCCGCGCTCGGCCGCAGTGACGGCGGCGGCCATCCCGGCCGGTCCTCCCCCGACGACGACCACCTTGCGCCGCACCGGTGCCCGGCCGATGACCAGCTCGGTCTCGCGGCCGGCCCGCGGGTTGACCATGCAGGTGGCCGCCTTCTTGACGAAGGTGTGGTCGAGGCAGGCCTGGTTGCACGCGATGCAGGTGTTGATCTCGTCCGAGCGCCCCTCGGCGGCCTTGCGGACGAACTCGGGGTCGGCGAGGAAGGGCCGGGCCATCGACACGAGGTCGGCGCCGCCGGCGAGCACCGACTCGGCGACGTCCGGGGTGTTGATGCGGTTCGTGGCCACGACGGGCAGCGACACGTGCTCCTTGAGCCGTGCCGCGTACCCGGTGAAGGCGGCCCGCGGCACCGAGGTGACGATGGTCGGCACGCGCGCCTCGTGCCAGCCGATGCCGAGGTTGAGGATGCTCGCGCCGGCGGCCTCGACCTCGCGGGCCAGCGCGCTCACCTCGTCCCAGGTCTGGCCGTCCTCGACGAGGTCGAGCACCGAGATGCGGTAGACGAGCAGGAAGTCCGGCCCGGTCGCCTCCCGCACGGCCCGGACCACCTCGACGGCGAAGCGCCGGCGGTTCTCGGGGCTCCCGCCCCACCGGTCGGTGCGCCGGTTCGTGCGCGGCGCGAGGAACTGGTTGATGAGGTAGCCCTCGGAGCCCATGACCTCGACGCCGTCGTACCCGGCCTCCCGCGCCAGCCGGGCCGCCCGTGCGAAGGCGCGCACCTGCCGGCGGACTCCCCTGTCGGACAGGGCTCGTGGCCGGAACTTGCTGATCGGGCTCTTGACCGCCGACGGCGCCACGCACCACGGCGTGTACGCGTACCGGCCGGCGTGGAGGAGCTGGAGGGCGATGCGGCCACCCTCGGCGTGCACGGCGTCGGTGACCACGCGGTGGCGGGCCAGCTCGCGGCGCGACGTCAGCTTCGAGGCCCCGGGGTACAGCGTCCCCTCGACGTTCGGGGCGAAGCCACCGGTGACGATGAGCGCCGCGCCGCCCCGGGCCCGCTCGGCGAGGTAGGCGGCGAGCCTCGGGAAGTCCTTCGCCCGGTCCTCGAGGCCGGTGTGCATCGACCCCATGACGACCCGGTTGGGCAGCGTCAGGTGGCCGAGGTCGAGCGGGGCGAGCAGGTGCGGGTGGTCGCTCATCGGGCCTTCCTCGTCGGGCGCCGGCGCGCGCAGCGGTCCCGGAGGGGCGCGGCGTCAGCGGCGGCGGCGCCACCAGCGGCGCCTCGGGCGAGCCTCCCCCGAAGCTACCGGCGGGTCAACAACGGGCGGCTGTGAGGCTGCTCGCAGCTCGCGCCACCGCTGCACCATCTCGTCCACGTCCACGGTCGGGGCCAGCAGCGCGGGCATCCGGGGCTCCGGCGGGCGCAGCCGGTCGCGCCGCACGCGCCCGTTGAAGTCCTCGAGCACGCGCCGGACGGACTCCTCGGTGCGCAGCTCGAGCAGGCTCTCCGGGAAGGTCGCCGCCTCCTTGCGCAGCGCCACGGCGGGCGGCAGCGCCCCGGTGAAGTCGATCTGCTCGCGCTCGGCCAGCTGACGCACCCACCACATCGGGTCGTCCGGGTTCTCGATGCGCAGGGGCTTGCCGGCCCCGGGCAGGTCGTCGAACTCGCCCCGTTCCTGGGCCTCGCGGATCGCCCGCTCCACGGGCGACTCGTACGGACCTCGCTCCATGCCCCCAGTCTCACCCGCGCGCCCTGCCGACGGGGCGGGCGGGCCTCAGTCGGCGAGGAAGGAGAGCAGGTCGGCGCGGGTGAGCACACCCACCGGCTTGCCGTCCTCGACGACGAGCACGGCGTCCGAGCCCTCGAGCTCGTGCCGCGCGGTCGAGACCGGCTCGCCGGCCCCGACGAGCGGCAGCCCGGGACCCATGTGCTTCTCGACCGGGTCGGCCAGGTGCGCGGCCCCGGTGAACAGGGCCTCGAGGAGCTCGCGCTCGGAGACCGAACCGGCGACCTCGCCGGAGACGACGGGCGGCTCGGCCTTGA
This sequence comes from Chlorella sp. KRBP, assembly GCA_004335735.1. Lineage (NCBI taxonomy): Eukaryota > Viridiplantae > Chlorophyta > Trebouxiophyceae > Chlorellales > Chlorellaceae > Chlorella > Chlorella sp. KRBP. Next base: position 2,013 of record QAXK01002035.1, on the reverse strand, counting down.
CGACGGGCATCTGCGAGACGCCGTACTCGCGCAGGATCTCGATGGCGTCACGCAGCGTCTCGTTCGGGTGCGTGTGCACGAGGGCGGGGATGTCGCCGGCCTTGGCGTGCAGGACGTCGCCGACCGTACGCTCGCCCTCGGCCTTCATGAAGCCGTAGGAGGCCATCCAGTCGTCGTTGAAGATCTTCGACAGGTAGCCGCGGCCGGAGTCCGGGAGCAGCACGACGACCACGGCGTCGTCCGGCAGGTCCTTGGCTACGCGCAGCGCCGCGACGACCGCCATCCCGCACGAACCGCCGACGAGCAGGCCCTCCTCGCGGGCGAGGCGGCGGGTCATCTCGAAGGAGTCGGCGTCGGAGACGGCCACGACGGTGTCGACCTGGTCGGGGTCGTAGGCGCTGGGCCAGAAGTCCTCGCCGACGCCCTCGACGAGGTACGGACGCCCGGAGCCGCCGCTGTAGACCGAGCCCTCGGGGTCGGCGGCGACGACCTGGACGCGGCCGCCCTCGCGGTCGGCGGAGACCTCGCGCAGGTAGCGACCGGCACCCGAGATGGTGCCGCCGGTGCCGGCGCCGGTGACGAAGTGGGTGATCTCGCCGTCGGTGTCGCGCCAGATCTCCGGGCCGGTGGTCTCGTAGTGCGACAGCGGCCCGTTGGGGTTGGAGTACTGGTCCGGCTTCCAGGCCTTCGGCGTCTCGCGCACGAGCCGGTCGGAGGTGGAGTAGTAGGAGTCCGGGTGGTCGGGCGCGACGGCGGTCGGGCAGACGACGACCTCGGCGCCGTAGGCGCGCAGCACGTTCCGCTTGTCCTCGGACACCTTGTCGGGGCAGACGAAGATGCAGGTGTAGCCCTTGCGCTGCGCGACGAGGGCGAGCCCGACACCGGTGTTGCCCGAGGTCGGCTCGACGATGACGCCGCCGGGCTGGAGCTCGCCGGAGGCCTCGGCCGCCTCGACCATCTTCAGCGCGATGCGGTCCTTCACCGACCCGCCCGGGTTGAGGTACTCCACCTTGGCCAGGACCGTGGCCCCGATGCCGTCGGTGACGGAGCTCAGCTTGACGAGGGGCGTGTTCCCGACGAGGTCGGCGATGTGCTCGGCGTACTTCACGCCCGCCATCCTGTCACGTCCGCAGGGGCACCCCCGCCGGGTCAGGAGCGTGCGAGCCGGGCGGTGAAGCGCTCGACGTCGACGACGGCCCGCGCCACCGTGCCGCGCGCGAGCACCGCGCCGTCCGGGTCGGTGGCGACGACGTCGAAGAGCACCCGGCCCCCGGCGACCTCCGCCACCTCGGCCCGGAGCGTCACGACGTCGCCGACGGCGCTCGGAGCGGTGTGCGCCAGCTCGACGCGTGTGCCGACGCTGGTGCTGCCGGCGGCCAGCCCGCCCTCGATCGCGGCCACCGTGGCCGCCTCGACCCACGCGAGCAGCCGGGGCGTTCCGAGGACGGGAAGGTCGCCGGACCCCAGGGCGGCCGCGGTGTCGTCGTCGCCCACCGTGCGGGCGAGCTCGGCCGAACGTCCCGGGCGCAGGTCCATCCGTCCAGCGTAGGTGCGGTGCACCGCGAATCCCGGCCACGGCGTCGGCGCCCGGCGTTACCGTGGAGGTTCGAGCGAGGGAGGAGGACCCGCGCAGATGGGACGTGCACGTCGAGCCCGGCGCATCGCCGCCACCGCCGCCTACGGCGGGGGCGGGGTCGCCGCTGCCGGAACGGCACTCGCCGCGCTCGGCTGGGGCGTCATCAAGGCCGAGGCCGCCCTCGCCCGCCGGGTCATCGGTCGGCCCTTCGACACCTCCCCCGACGACAACGGCCTCTACGGCGCCGGGCGCGGCGAGCCGTGGGAGATCGTCGTCATCGGCGACTCCTCGGCCGCCGGGATGGGCGCCGACCACCCCCACGAGACGGTGGGTGCGATCATCGCCAACGGCGTCGCGGCCCTCACCGGCCGGGCCGTGCGCCTCACCAACCGGGCCGTCGTCGGTGCCGAGTCCAGCGACCTCGAGCGCCAGCTCGC
>QAXK01002034.1:0-13845 GCA_004335735.1 Chlorella sp. KRBP | reverse complement strand
GCGGGTGGGCGGGCGGGCAGGCAGCAGGCAGGCGGCCAGGCAGTAAGTCCATGAGTCAAGCAGGCAGGCAGTCCAGGCTTTGCCCCGGCAACAGACTGCGGGCAGGCATGTGACACAAGCCAACGCAACCATACGCAAGCCATACACAAGCCAACTAACGAAACGCCCCCGAGCCCACCTGCTCCTCGACCCAGTTCCATGAGTCAAGCAGGCAGGCAGTCCAGGCTTTGTATGTGACCCAAGCCAACACAACCATACAACTGGTGACGAAACGCCCCCGAGCCCACCTGCTCCTCGACCCAGCTTGCCAGCACCGTCAGCTGCGCATCCGCTGCTGACGCGTGGCTGCGGATCTTGGACAGCTCGCTGACCAGCAGCCCACACAGAGCATCGTGGCGCCGCATGATGATGCCCAGCACGTCACCCTGGCAGTACAACAATGGCAGTACGGCAGCAGCAGGCAGGCAGTACGCACGGTCAGCAGTACACAGGACAGGCCATACTAGTGAGCCAGCACTCAAGGGCCGCCAGCACATTGCCCCAGTGAGCAGCAGCACAAACAGGGATACAGTTTCCAGAGGCACACTTGTTCCTTCCATCCCATTCCTGCACCCTTTCACAGACTCCTACGCTATGAGGACCCAACGCATGCACCCAAGCCTAAGAGCCACTCACCCCACACATGGAGCACTTGATCGTTTTGGTCTGCAGGGCCAGCAGGGAGGCCTCCATTGAGGGGGCCAGGGACGACCCCCCAGACAGCACCAGGCAATCCAAGGCAGGGCTCGACGTCCGGAGGCCGCCGGCGCCGCCATTGGACGCAGCCGCCGCCACAGCCGCCGCCGCGCCGCTGGCGGCCGCAGTTGGGGTGGGGCTGGCGGCTGCCGCCGGCCAGGGGACGAGCTGGATCTGGGAGTCGGAGTGGTAGTGGCTCCTTTGCCCAGGCAGTGGGCGAAGCTTGCCGTGCGGCTGCTTCCACATGAGGTGTGCTGGGTGGCGGTGCAGCCACTCCGGGACCTCCGGTGCCTTCATGCCTCCCGCCCCGGCCGCCGAGCGTATGACCCGCGGCGGCTGCTGTAGCAGCAGCTGCCCCCGGCAGCCGTCGCTGCTGCCGCCAGCTGCTGCTGCCGCTGCCGCGGCCAACACCGCTGGGCTCATGCTGCCACTCATGCTGCGTGTGACGTGGCCGACAACACCAGCTGCAGCAGCAGCAGCAGCAGCAGCAGCAGCAGCAGCGCCAAAGTGCACACCGGGCAGGCTTGCGCGAGGCGTGACCGCCCCTCCTGCTGCCGCTAGGCTGCTGCCACAGCTGGTGGAGCGAGTCAAGGCTCCACTTGCCGACACGCAGCGCTGCACAGCAGCGCACGGCTGCCATTGCCGCACAGCCACAGCAGCCGCGTTGCTGCCGCTGCCGCGCATCGCATGAGCGTGTGCTGCTGTCGCCGCCGCCGCTGCTGCTGCTTGTGCTGACGAGGCCGGGACCCGCACTGCAGGGCTTGAAGGGCGGGATGAGGGGCTACCAAACTGGGGTGACTGCTGCGCCCCCATGGGCGTGTGCACCCACGTGTCAAGGCTCAGCAACGCCCCGTGAAGCCCACTGCTGCCAGCCGCTACACAGTCCGTGAGCTGCTGCTGCTGCTGCAGGAGGGGCACGCTGGCGTCCCTGTGCACCACGGCTGCAGCCGCAGAGGTGTAGCCAGCTGGCAGACCGTGCACAAAGACGCCATGCGGGAGGTCGCCCAGCGTGGCGCCACCGGCGGCAGCCGACATCGCCCCCGGTGTGTCGGCTGCGGAGGCTGTCTGCAGGGACGGCGGCGTGCCGCAGCGGCTCAGGCCAAGGCCGGCCAGCGAGGGTGCAGGGCTGCAGACCCCCAGGCTGTCGTACGACGACCTGCACGACAGCGGCGTCCCCTGCTGCTGCTGCATGAGCCTGCTGAGCTCCAGGACGTGCGTGCCAGCGCCGCCGCCGCCGCCGCTGCTGCTGCCGATGCCGACGCCCTCGCCCCGCGCGCTGCTGCTGCTGCCGCCGAGCCGGCTGCTGCGGCGGCCGCCGCCCTGCAGCCAGCTGTTCTGCCGGCGCAGCACCTGCAGGTTGTTCAGGCTGGAGCTGTGCCGTATGCTGCTGCTGCTGGAGCGCAAGCTGCATCCGCCGCTGCCGCCGCCACCGCCACCAGCGTTTGGAGCACCTGAGAAGCACTGCACGCCCTCTAGCGACAGCTGGCTGCTGCTGCGGCTGGGCTGCATCCGCCCAAACAACGCCGCCGAGCCGGCGGCGGCTGCGGCGGCTGCTGGGGACAGGGACCCTATCACGCCTGGGCTCCAGCTTCGGCCCTGCATTGCTCTGGTGAGGCCCAGCTGTGGCGAGCCGTCAACAGAGTGGGCTCTGCTGCTGGGGGCAGACCTGGTGTGCAGGCAAGAGGCAGGGGACAGAGGGCAGATGGCAACGGATGGAAGGCAGAAGACAGAGGACAGGGGACAGGACAGGGGCTGTGTTGGTTTGGGTTGCTTTGAGTACCTGCAGTAGCAGCGACCAGACTCAAGAGTAGTGTGCAATATCTGCAGTGGTAGTGACATGACTCGTGTCACAAACGGGGCATCAACACAGATGAAGGCATTAACACAGCCGTTGAGCATGTCCACCTCCAGTGACCACTCTGCACGTGTGCCATTGCTCCAAATGGCTGGCATGCATGTCTCAACCGACGACACAACCCATTGGCCCTCCCAGCCTGTGTGGGGATGCTCCGCAAGTGACACAGTGCAGCAGCAGCAGCAACAGTGCAACACACTGCTGCCACCCCCCACACACCCACCCCCCACACACCCCACCCCACAAAGCAACACAGTGCACACCCACCTGCCGCCGATGGTGCGTGCCGCTGCTGCAGCTGCGATGCACGAGGCATGTGGCTGATCCAGGGGATCCCACAGCTCAGACAAAACAGAGGTGCCTGTGAACGCGGACGTAGGCTGCCCCTCCTGCTGTTGCAGCTGCTGCTGCTGCTGTTCAGTGTCCCACTGCACCTTGTTCCGCAGAGTGCTGACGGGCTCCCGCTGCTGCTGCGGCTCACGCGGCTGCTGCTGCTGCTGTTCATGCAGCGGCACACATGCATCGCCAGTTGCGCGGCTGGCGGATGCTCCCGCCCCTGCAGACGCCTCTGCAGCCTCCTGTGATACGCTGTTCGTTGCAGCATGCACAGCACTGCCAGCCCCCGCTGCTGCTCCTGCTGCTGCTGCTGCTGCTGCTGCAGCTGCTTCTTGCCCAGCAGACAGCTGGAGGACATCACCCGGGGCGAGTTCATGCCCCATACCCCTCGCACCACAACCTGGTGCGCCTGCGCCCTGACGCTGCTGCTGCTGTTCTGCAGCTGCTGCACTGCCGGCCGTGCTGACACCTTCCCCTGGTGCCTGGTGTGCCTTCCCAGGCCCAATGACAGCTGCACATGCAGCAGCTGCTGCTTCTGCAGGCACGGCCGGCATGCAGTCGCCTGCCTGCACGTGCTGCTCTGGCTCGCGGCCTGCAGTTGCCCCTGAATGCCCAGCCAAGTGCCCGGGGGCTGTGCTGGGGCGTTTCCAGGCCTCACCAGGAAGCGGGCCACTGCTGCAGTGCTGCGCCGCAGCCCCGCTGCTCCTACTGCTGCCAGGTACCAGCTCGCGCCGGGTGCCCTTCCTGTGCATGCCGCTCGAGAGCTTGGCCCACTGCTGCTGCAGCCAGCCGCGCTCGCCCTTGCTGCTGCTGCTGCTGCCGGCACTCATCGGGCTGCTGCTGGCGCTGCTGGCGGGTAGGCTGCTGTCAGCGACACACTCCGAGAGCCGCCTGTGCTGCTGCGGCTGTGCAGGCAGCCGCTTCTGCTGGTGCTGCTGCTGCTGCTGCTCCAACCGCAGCTGCGAGACAGACCTATGGACTGGTGCCGCTGCTGCGTCGCTGCTGACGGCTGCATGCACAGCCATGAAGTCAGACAGCTGGGCATCAGGCTGGCATCCAGGACCAGCAGCGACCACGCATGGCAGCCGCTGCTGCTGCTGCTGCTGTTGCGGCGACGGGGAGCCTCTGATTTGGACCTGCTGGGCCGGCGGCTGCTGGGAGGTGACCACTGGTGTGTGTGCCTGCGGCTGCGAGGGCGGGTGCTCGTGCTGCTGCTCGTGCTGCTGCTGCACGGCATCCACAGGTGCTTGCTCGCAGCTCGTGCTGCCGCTTTCGCTCAAGCGGCGGGCGACGCTGCCATGGTTGCCGCTGCCGTCAGGGCTTCTGCTACTGTGGCCGTCAGCGACAAACTGCTGTGCAACTGCAGGGCAGGGCAGCACCTCCGCGCTGCTTGCTGCAAAGCTTCCAAGCGATGGGACATCCATAGCATACCTGGCTATCGGCCGCAGCAGACGGGGCCCGTCCGCAGCTGCTGCTGCCGCTGTGCTTGCCCCGGCTTGCGCTGCTGCTGCTGCCGCTGCTGTTCCTCGGCACTGCAGGATGCATACACGCACAGTACCCACAGGATGGCACAGCCGTGCGAGCATTTGATTCGCAACACACCGTGCGAGTGATGGGGAATTCAGTGTATGTGCCATACATGCAAGAAGGGCCATCTGGCAAGCCTCAATCGCCTCCTTCAAAACCCACCCAACCCCCTGCCCCAATTGCCAGCCTGCTTCAGCAGTGCTCCTGTGCATAAGCACACGCACCCAGCTTTCGCTCCTTGCTTGCTGCTGATCCCTTTGCATCTCCCGTGTCAACGCACCTGTCTCAGCAGCTGCTCGACGGCCTCTGCCTGCTGCACGGGCATGGTGTTGCACCGCATGATCAGCGGCGCACCTTCCAGCATGCATTCCCCTAGCAGAATGTCATAGCCAGCTGCGTCTTCGTGGGGCGTGCTGACAGCCACTGCGGATAAGCAACACCCATGTGCACACGCGGCAGTGTGAACAACAGGATTGCAGCGCAACATTGCATGGGTCAGCTGGAGGTGGGTGTGGCATGGCAGCAGCGCCAATGATCCGAGAAGGGGCAGGGGAGGGTTCAGCATATGCAACAGCAGCATCCCATGTCACAGAAATAGCAGCAGGCGACGTCGCAGTGGGTCATGCAGACCAGGCCTGAGTCTATCAACCGACGCTGCAGTGAAAAACACATCAGCAGGTGACTGCCACGCAGACACACCACGCTGCTTTACTTGTCCAAAAGGCCGCCAAGGACGCAAGATGGGTGAGAGCACGAACAAGAAGCTGCCTGCTCACCTAGTGCACTCCTGCGACGGGCCCTCTGGCCCTTGCTGCGAGCCTTGCTGCTGCCCTCGGCACGACCATCGCTGGCGCCACCGCCCCCAACGGCAGCCGCCGCTGTGGCGCCCGCCGAGCTGCTGCTGTTGCCGCTGCCGCTGCCGTTGCTCCCGCTGTGCTTGGTGCCGAGGGAACCACGGCCCCCTCCTGCCAGCACGCCCTTCCCCAGCAACTGCAGCACCTTGGGTGACACCCGGCTGCTGGCTGTGGCGCTACTGCTGCCTTGCTGTGTACCCACCTGGCTGCTAGCTTTGACGACCCCGCCCCCGCACGTGCCGTCAGCGGCGCAGCTGGACCCTGACACGCCCGAGGCCCTGCTGGGGGCACCAGGAGGGCCGCATTCAGATATTGCATCATCGCCTGTGGTGAGCAGCCTGCTGCAGCGCGACAGCAGGAACAGCAGGCGGCTGTACCAGCTCTTGAGCTGCACCGCCCGGCCCCCGCTGCTGCTGCTGGCCCCTCTGGCGCTGCTGCTGCTGCTGCAGGCCTTGCGCTGTGTGTGCAGCCAAGAGATAATGGTGGGCAGGCTGTGCTGGAAGGCAGCATCCGGGAGTGTCAGTGACTCTGTGACCAGCTCCAGGAGCCTAGGAAGCAGCACAGCACAGCACGGCACAGCGCAGCACGGCACAGCACATTTTGATGGGCATGTCTCGCTATTCAGCCTGACTGTCTTATCGTGCTGCTGCTGCTGCGGTGCCTATTCCAACTGCTGCTGTATGCTGCTGTCCTCTGCTGCGATCACACATTCATGCCTTGTCCCCCTTGTGCTGCATTCAGACCGGTCTGTTGGTGTGTGCGGTTGCGATGTACGACTGCATGCACTGTATGTCACGCTGGGCTGAGCCTGCTGTTGCCGACCTACCTCTGTTTCTCGTTCAGCATGCTGCTTGCATCGCTCTGCTGGGTGCCCGTCCCCAGGGCTGTGCTGTCCTCTGCAGGCAACCCCTGGCTCCTGCTGCTGCCCGCGGGGTTGTGATTGCTGCTGCTGGCGGTGGTGGCGCCTGACGCGTCAGCACCACCTGCGCAGGCTGCCTGCAGCTCAGCCTGGAAGTGCCGTAGGTCCTGGTCAAGCTGCAGGCATTGACGAAAAGCGCAGCAGGCACGCAGGTACGCGTGACGTAATGCACAAGGCAGGCGGGCAGGCAGGCAGGCGCAGGGAAACGAGCAGGCAGGCAAGTGGGCAAGCAAGCAGACGGCTGTAGTTGTGGCATTACTTGTTTTCTGGCTTGTTGCACCGCATTATCGCTTACTGATGCTGCCCTTGCTTATTGATGCAAGAGGCACATGTGGATGGAGGGCACCTGGGCTCTGCTTGCTGCAGCCGCTCCCAGCCCCACTGGCATGCAATGCAAGATCAGATATCGAGTAGATTCTGACGTTGAAGCAGGTCGTATGTGCCACGGTGTGGAGCCTTACCTGTGACTTTGCCATACGGAAGGCATGCTGCCACACTTTCTGCGACACTGCTGCAGGATCAGCTATGTCCCTGCTGACAGAGGCCTGCAGGGCAGGCACATGGCGGGGGAGTGAGACATGTTTCTAACCATTAACTCATGAATGGCTGCCTGACTAACCTCTGACAGGTGCAGCTGCTGACTGTTGAGTCGCATGCTGAAAATGGGTTGGACTGATCACTGCAAAGGAATACATGCAATGGACAGGCGGACCAGGGCCTGCTTCTGCTCACCCAGGAAAAAACATTTGCTGAAGCAACATCAACAGCAGCTTCAGCTGGTTGCTGACCCGGTTCAGACGGGGGGGCCACCTGCAAGACCAACCAGTACTGTCCCTGGAGTTGCAAACGGCAGCACAGGCAGCTAGCATCCGCCTGATGCGTGCAAGCGAGATCCTTGAATCGATACAGTTGATCAAACCATATGAAGAGGGTATAGATGCACCCGTCGTGGCACATGATGGGCAGGTTGGAAAGGCGGGGGATGCAGTCGCTTACGTTGCTGCTCAAATATAGTGCAGATTACATTAAGCACCTGAAAAAAGCCTACCTTGGCATCCCTGCCGCCTGGTGGATCCATCCCGAGCGGGCAATGGGCTCAAGCCATCAATCAGTCAAGCCAGGCCTTTGGCAGCGCCCGGCCAAGTCGTAGAATGGTAATCCGAAACTGAACCTGTCAGATGAAAACATTCATCATTGGATTAATGCGCTGCAACGCGAGATGATCGTGCTTTCGCGATATGCACAACACACGTCGTGGTCCAGGCCCTCCCAACCTCCAACATGGACTTCCACAGCTTCATCAACGTCATCAGGCAACAAAGATTCTTGAACGGCACCACCGGTCAATGCAAGTTGAAACCAAACCGTTTGTGACAGCTTTTTGAGCACATACTCTTCCAAGCTGAGGGATCGACAGTGATTTCAGCATCATTATAACACCACGTTGCAAGTGCGAAAACAGCATAGTCCAAAAGTACAAAGCGTAGGAAGCCAAACTGCAAACAGCCAAGGACAGCAAGATGGATGAGGCTCAACTGCTTGCGAAATATGGAGGTATCAAGCCTAAGGCACGGCTCATCATGAAGGTGCGTGGACAGGGTGCCGTAGTGACGAGCAGGTTCGGTTGACTGGGCAGCCCAGGCAGCATCCTTCATTGAGAGCCCCAGCGCTGCCCACACCGATGCTGGGTGCCAACAGAACGTACCACGTTGCTAGTCAAGCGTTTTCAAGGCCTTTCACGTGCTGGCGCCCAGGCACCCGTCCTTGTTCCTCCAGCTTCCACAGCTACTGTCTTCAAACCGCACACCTTCCTCTCAGGCTGCATGGAGCACGTTGCTGCCTCCCTCACACGCTGCTTGTAGGTTACGACCTGCTCACCAGCATCAATCGTCGTTGACCAAGTCAGCTTTACGTTGGCGGTGCTTGAGTCTGACCTGCTGCTTGTGCTGTGCTGTCATGCTCGCGCAGGAAAAGAAGTGCTTTGACTCTGCAGACTGGGCCCTGGCAAAGGAGGGCAAGAAGCAGCTGCCAGGAGCACTTTCCATCGAGCCAGCAGCAGTGCCAGTACCAGATGTGCAGCATCCAAAGCACGGAGGCAGCCACCTGAACCCAGACCAATGATCCAGCCAGTGCTGCAGCACACATGCTCGCCACAGGACAGGCCCCTTGGGTCCCTGGCATAGCCTGGGCAGATGCGAAACGTCCACATCACCTGTGCTCTGGATCGGCACACAGAATAATGTTCAGCAGTGCTGGGCGGGTGTTGCACCGCCGCACTGGTTTCAGCTAGAAGCGGGCTGGGGACAGCAGCTGCAGGCAGCTGCCTGCATGCTGTGCTGGGATGTGTCGTAGTGCATGGCAACCTGCCATGCGCGGTCTTTTGACTCATTGCAGCAAGCTTATCTGGGGGAAGCTGAGTACTACAGGGATACAGCCGCACGCAGCTGGCTTTCAGCTGTGTGCTGTTGGGCAGCGTGCAAGGGCTGTGTCCTGCGGGGCGCACCATGCCATGCGTCCCTGCATCGTAGGGGTGCTGTGTATAGCCCCTGGCTTGCGGGGGCTGATTCTTGGTCTGAAACTGAAGTATTAGCCGGGGGCACCCTTGTTACCTTGTGACCGTGCCTTGTGACTGTGCTGTGTGGCTGTTGCCCCTGAATGTGCAGACGTGCAGCCACTTGTCCATCATGCATTTGCTCGGGTGTGTGCCAGGTCCGCCCCCTAGCTTGCCGCTTAAGTATGTGTGAGACTGCCTCGTGCACTGCAGTCTACTATTGTACCCCTACAGCATCTGCAACAGCTTCTGGGCTCAACTGCTGTGCACTGCGTTGGCTGGCTTGTGTTGCCTGGGTGCTTGCAAGTCAAACCACCACCGCCACCTGCCATGACACCGCCTTTCATGCCTGTCATGTGACAGTGGGACTGTGTGTACGCGTGCCTGCATGGCTGTGTTTGGCACTTTGTGTGTCTGCTTGTCCACAGTGTGTGATGGAACTGCTCAGGGCATGGGGGAGGGTGTGGGTCTGGGTGCGCAGCCGCACCCACCGGGTCAGGGCCTTGGCGGATTCTTCCACCATTCTTCCACCGGGTGTGCTGCGAATTCACGGCACATCTAGCTCATTTGAGCATCAGTAGGGCCAGGAGGGCTAGGGTTCATGGCGCCCTCGCCTTTAACCCCTGCCATGGAGCCTGCGCCCCAGAAATGCCGTGCGCCCATGCATTGTAGGGGTGCTGTTTGTAGCCCCTGGTGGGCGTATCTTGCAAAGAGCAGCTGTGTTGGCCCGCGGTAAGAGCGGATCTCGCAGAGAGCTGCAGCTTGTGGCAGATGTTGTCTTCTGGTAGGTGGGCTGAGAGGCACTTACAGGCACTGCAGCCGTGTGTGGTGGTGGCACAGCCGAGCTGAGATGCACGGACTGCACCGCAACAACACGGTGCATGAGATGCGGGCCGCTGCTGTTGATTGACAGCTGGATCCGAGAGGCAGGAAGCGAAAGCCCTTGTGCCGTGTGCTGTCTCCCGACACTGCCGAGCTGCGATGCTCGGCCTGCACTGTTGTGGCTCGGCACATGAGATGGGGGCAGCTGTTGTCATTTGACAGCTGTGCCAAGAGGCAGCGACAGGCATTGCAGCCGTGTGTGGTGTTTAGGGTTTTGGGTTGGGGTTTAGGTTCATCTTCTTGACCCCCAAACCCCAAGCGCAGCTGATTTGAGAGGCACCAGCAGTCACTGCAGCCTGCGAGGGCGGGAGATGGGTGCAGCTGTTGCAAGTTGGCAGCTGGGGCTGAGACGCCCTGCCTGCACTGCAGCTGCCGTCAGACGGTGGCTGAGCCGCTGAGCATGCAATGCAGCAGCCGAGTGCTTGAGCAAGGGACTGGCCAACATTGCAATTGGGTGGCGGGAGCGGGTGGCTTGCCCCTCCCGAGCCTGGGTATTCCACTCAGCTGTGGGCGAAGGGGGGCCAAGGTGCAGAGGTGCCACCCGTCTGTCGGGGGACCCTGCGAGAGAGGCTGCTGAAGGCTTTTAGGTAGCACCTGGGTACATTCATTCACTCTTGACATTCATTCCCTGGCTGCACTGGAGCGTGCAGCACATTTGAGCTGCTGCTGCCCTGGCCGCCGCACTCGCTGCTGCACCCAGCTGCCGCACCCCTGCATGCCCCGCACCGCGCTGCGCGTGTGTGGGCTGTGGGTGCGTGCTTGTGGGGGCTAGGGGTCTCATGTATCGAGTTTCGTACCATCGCCCTGCATTGCACGGGTGGGTGCGGGGCCTCATTTGGGGCCTCATCGGCAGCACCCCCGTTGCCGTGTGCTGCAGCCGTCAGCGCGTGTGTAGCACCTGAGAGCAGGACTACACAGGCCCAGGGCGTCTTTTGCCCCAGCTTTTGCACGGGCGGCTGCACACTGGCAGCGCGCGCCCGATGCCTTTGTACTGTGCCTCTGGCACGTGTGCTTGAGGATGGCAGGGCCCCAGCAATACTGGGCCCCGCGTACCCCAGCATTGCACACATGTGCATGCACACTTGCAGCACTCCTGCCTTTGTCCTGCGTCCCCTTGTTTCGAGGCGCCCGCCATGCAGGGAGTGTGCGTGTGGGTGCTTTGCTATCAGCGTCAGGGTGGCATCATATCATGCCCCTGTTCTGTGCGCGCCTCGGTCTGAAGCTTGATGCAATGCATGGCCCGTCTGTACACGTTTGCCGGCTGCCCTGCCCTTACAGCCCTTACAGCCCTGCGTCCATGCGCATGAACGCCCCGGTCACATGATCACTGGGTGTGCTTCATGCCTTGCGCGGCCCTAGGAGTCTGTCCATGCCTTGCAAGCCCCCGAGGCTGCGTCGCATCAGCGCCCTTGCTGCATCATCCCCCGGCCTGATATGGGGTGCTGTGGTCGCCCACCACCCCTTGGGTGCAATCTGTGCTTTGCCGTTTGCCAGCTGTGTATTGGGGATGCCACCAACATAGTGATCAGGATCCAGGTCCGCGGGATCAGGGTTTACAGGGTCAGGATTCAGGGTCCAGGGTACCCCAAAACCCTGGCATCTGTTGGGGCACAGTCTTGCAAGCGGCAGCTGCTGCCTTGTCAAGATCGTCTGTGCTGTCGTTGTGCTGCCAGTTGCAAAACCTGTTTTCTCAACCGGTTCAGCCTCCGTGTTCCTTTGCCGAAGGTTTCTGATAACCTTGGCTGCGCTGTGCCCTGTTGTGTGCTGCACCGTGCTGTGGCGTGGTGTGCTGTGCTTTGTGCGTGGTCGTTCCAGCACACAGATGGTTGGGTGGGTTGCCTGTCACAAAGGGTTGCAGCGCTCTGGCTGTTGCGCTGCGTGCTGTGTTGCGCTGCGTGCTGTGCTGTGTGTTGTGGGGCAGGCCTTGGCCTTGCACTCAACCCATGGCACCTTGTCGGTACAGCACAGGCTGTGCTGGGCACTGTGTTGGCAGCGCCAGTTGCATGACCGCATGCTGTTTGGGTGTTTTGCAGATCTGGATGGATGGGACTGGTGCCGTGCATGGGTGCGCAGATTGCGGCTGTCGACGGGTTGTAGTCGTGATGTTTGTGTGTGTGTCGAGCACGCTGTGTGGTCAGTTGACTGATGGGCAGGTGCAGGGCTGGATCAGATCCTCCCTCACCACCCCTGTGTATGATAAGTACCGCATGTACTGCAGCCGTACGCTGGGAGGCGCTGCAGCGGGTACAGCGTGTACTGCTGATGGGCAGTACACATCAGGAGTCTGGTGCGTGATGTGTGTAGTGCTGGGACCTGTGCAGGCTGGCCGCAGCCCCTCTGGCAGGCCACGCCTTGCTTGTCGACTTTGTTGTGTTCAAGGGCGCTGCTAAGTCGTGTCTTGTTCTCTTTTGGGCCACAGGTGTTTGGCTGTCAGGGCTCTGCCCTGGGCGGCACAGACTAGGAATCGTCGTTGACTTCTTGTGACTTCTTGTGACCCAACAGCCTCGCCACCGTCTCTTGCCGGGTGGCTGGCCGTTTCAGACTGTTTCAGGATTCCAGGATTGGATGGCACATACTGGGGTGGTGGATTTTGATCGGATGTGGGTTGATTTGGCCCCCACTCAATGGGGTGTTGTGGCTCAGCTCAGGTGGCTGTAGGTGTCAAGGTCATTGAAGATGATCAGATGTGGCTCGAGCTCTAGAGCTTGTCTTGTAAGAATGGCGACACCACTTTCGAAGGATGCCAGTGTGTTGTGTGATCACAAGCACAGCAGAGAAAAGCATGCACGCCCTCACTCATTCTATCGCTCTTTGCACCGTTCTCTGCACAGGCGTTGACAGCGACAGTCATTTATAGCTCTTGCCGATCTCTTTACACAACGCATGCACGCCCTCAACATGCTGATGATTGCCTTCAGAGACCGCCGCAGTGTTTGATTATGTCGGCCGCAGTCAACACCGGCTCTGCTAGGCGAGCAGTTCACAGAGTGGATGTGGTCAAGCACCCAAGGCTGTATCTTTTCACACTATGCATGCCTATGTGCACAGACCTTGACAGTGACAGTCATTACAGCTCCTGCCAATCCGATTCAGTCAGTGACTGCATGTCAAGCCTGCACCCTTCCACTGATCAACCAATCGGCAGCCACTGCAAGTGTATTTGCTCAGTGTATTTACACAACAGCACGTCATGCAGTTGCGGCGCCCTACTAGAAGCAAATTTGCCTTTAAAGGCTTCATTCAGCAAATGTCACACATCCGACACTTAGTGCCATGGTAGCACTAAGTTGAACCGCAAGCCATCGCACATGCATCAGAAGCGTGTGCACAGCATGTGTGCCCCGGGGACCACTACAGCAACGAGAACCACTGCATTGGCAGTCGAAACTGACGCCTAGGGTCCAACCACTGGTTGGCATAAGCACTGGGCTCTCCCGACTGGGGACTTGAGGTCCAACGCAGCCAAAAGCCTTGTGCACAGTAGCCCCAGATCTTGCTGCAGCCTGCGACAATCAGTGCACTGCCGCAGTGCACTTGTAGTGCAAACTGGTGCCCGGCACTTGAAGTAACCCTACTGAACATGTGATCAAGTGTGTCAGTCTCAACACCACTCAACCACCAACACCAACACCGCCATTGCCAGCACCGGCGGCGACATTGCAGCGACTGCTGTACAGCGTGCCCCTGCCCGCCAGCAACCGCTGCTGGCAGCCCTCATAAACCCGCATACTCAAAGTAGCTGTGCTCCCGCAGCTGTCTCCACACGTCAGGCGGTTCACCAGAAGGCGCCTGCGGGACAAGCAGACACCAGTCCTATGAGTGGGGCGGAGGCGAGTGGTGAGACAACTTCCAAAGGCTCCGCCCTGCCTGAGGCTATCATACTATAGCAGCAGTAGCAAGCCGCCAGCGCTACGGTCACGTAGTTCAACTGAGTGTGAACCATGCACATGTAGCAACACTATTACGGTGTGACAACATCCGATCATGACAAATGACACAACATCATGATGACACATGGCATAGCGTCGCCGTGAGTTCAATGTCACATTGCCATCACAATGGATGGCATCACATTGGATGGCTTACCCTGTTCTGCAGGTGGATGTGCCACATCCGCATCGTCCCACGGACAATGACTTGGTGCTCTATGGCCAGCTGCAGGCCCTCCAAAGCCGTCAAGGCCGTA